>JAGFPH010008026.1:0-43241 GCA_018207615.1 Philaenus spumarius | reverse complement strand
TTTTTTTTGCTTTATTTGTATTTTGTTGTTTGGATAATTTTTATTTTTATTGATTTAATCAATGTTTTAAATTTGTACTTGTGAATAATGTCTAGTTGTAACCCCACATAGCTGCATTGAAGCTTCATTAGTTGATATAGTTCGCAAATCAGGAAATAACTATTATGTATTTATTTATATATATTATTCTAATTCAATCACCAATATTGATTTGAAAGGTTTCCAATCAAACAAAAGGATATATATTTCATGTAAGCTTTGCCTAAATAAATATCATTAATATTTTCCAATATCTATTCCGTGCTCTTTGACACATATACTATATATATAGCTTCATTTATAATGTACATTTTTTAGTTTGTGTACCACATCAATCCGTAATTATTTATCAATAATCAAGATTTCAAACAATAATATTGACTATACCAACTAAGGGAAAAAATATAATATGAAATGCCAGATTTTTAAATTATAATCAGTCCTGAAATAGCCTATTTTCGTATATTTTTATTTGACTTTTACCTAACGTAAAAGCACAGTGGTCGTAAAGAATAATTATGTCCTGATTCTAAATTTACCAAATTTGTTGCTGGGGTAATAATTAGTAAATACTTTCAATAAACAAGCTTGGTTGAAGGCAAAGATCCTGGGTTCAAATCAGGGTCTTGGTTCATGTTTTTTCACTTGTAAGTTAATTAATTATTTAACCCTTGCTGAAGAAGCGTGTAATCAGGTAATTTATTACAAATAAAAAAATAATAAAAAATGTACATTATAAATGAAGCTGTATATAGTGTCTGTGTCAAAATAAGTTTTCGATCAAAGTTAGTTATTACATTTATAAATGTTACAGTTATTTGAATAATAATACAGACACAATTTTCGTTGATATTTTATTAGTATTTGCTTTTATTTTGCTAACCTAATCTAAAAAGGTAGTAGGTTTTGAAGAATATTTAACAGATTCTAAATTTTTCAAGTTTATTACTATTGTAATGAATGTAAATGCATTCAAAAAACGTGTGTTCCTAAGATTTTGATCTAAATCAGCTGTTTTTATCTATTACAGGGCTGGGAGTGAACCCAAGATTTTCACTATTTTTACTCTTTTGAAACAATAAATTTTGCAAATTCCTGTTTTATCTGATATAGGGTTGTGAGTAAACCTCTGAATGTTTACTGTTTTTGTGTCTTTTTAAATACAAATTTTGTAAAATCCTTTCTTACTGTGCGTCTATGTATCCAGAATAATATACCTTTAAACTTTCTTACTTTTATCTTAATTAGTTTTTGCTGTAAGTTGACAGGACAAAGCCGCTTATAAAAAAAGACGAATGGCCTACAGACTATAACCACATAGGGGTAATAATAATTATTTCTGACATAAAAGCAAATGTGACAAATTGTAGATATTTAGGCTAACATCAGACGAGACACCTGTGCACAGTGTGTTATTCTAGCAATCTAGGGGGATTTTAATAAAATTCTGAAGGTAAAATAAACTATTTGAAATTGTCATCTCTAGATAAAGAACATTTGAAATTACTCGAAAATATTATATTTGTTTATGTTAGCCACTCTATTGATGGATGGGGCATTATTTTATCTTATCTGATTTAGATACAATTGCTCATTTTTCCGCCGTTTCGATTGAACATCAGTTTACAGGTGCGTCTCAAATTGTGCAGTTTACAATTAACTGACCAGCTATTTGTCAGTTTATTCTGTCGTGTTTTTGTGAAGTTTTGCTATTTTTTCTGGTTAATGAGTTAATTTTCTTTTGTTACAGTGAGTGTTTTCAAGTTGTGTGTTTATTTAGTTTGAATTTCTTAAAATTTTTATATTTATCAAGGAAAATCTTTACTATATTATGGTAAAATATGGTGAACAGGTTAGTCATGTGATAAAATATAAACGTTTTTTTAGTAGAATATACCAAATTTGGCTGCCTATACCTGCCTTTATGTGAATTGTAGTTATTTTTTAAATGGATCACATCATGCCAAAATTGGAGTTCTTCGAAATTTGGTGTCAAAACAATAAAGGAAACAGATTTGACGCTTTATTTTCATATATAACAAACTTATAGGGTGATTTCTGAGGAGGCGCAAGCATCACGAAACAAAGACAACAAGAAGTATCGGGAGTTATTGACGAGAAAATCCTCCAGAATTGCTACGAATACAGATCTCGTCCATCGACTCCTCATAATTATCATCAGACCCATTCATTGCAGCAAAAAGAAACGCCCCTAGAAGAGGTTCTAAGAAAGTTCTCTCACGGGATGTAATACTTTTGCTTCGAGCAGAACTTTTGGAATGCGGCTCTAACGATGATGATAGCGAAGGTTAATATACGTATGTTATTGGATGTACGATGTACAATCCGTACAATAACAATGTTCACATAAAGTCATGAGAAACACTTTTTAACTAATTATTTTAGCTGTACAATTGAGTGTTTTCTTTTATTTTTAATAGTTTGTTATAAATTTTCTAGGATCAAAAATTCTAGAGTGTTTTAAAATGTCCTTAATTATTTTGTAATTTAATATTTTTTAAGTCATGCATTGTTTTACAAGTATCAAGTTTTATAAAATATTAAACCGCATCAACAAATTATTTTTCGTTTGAAACGTTTAAGTTTAGTATAATTATATAAATTTAAAATAGAATAGCTACTGGAGTATCTATAGTTTTGTAAATATAATGTTTGGCTCTTATTTAATTATCGCTCATTTAAAAAAAAAACGCCATATTTTTACTATTATATGCCGTACTCGTGCTTTAAATCAACCAAATTACCACGTTCCACATTCTATTATCTTTAAGAACACTTATTTGAATGAAACTAATCAAATAACAATCAGTATTATCATATATGAATTTTGTCCTCCTAGATCCAACAAATATCACACTATGCGGTGTATGGTACACTGGTAGCGATCGGTGTCCGTGATCGCTAGCCAGCACAGACACTGCAGAGACACCGGTGTCTCTGACGTCACAGCTACTTTCTATTTATTTTCGAAACATTCAGAATGTTCATAGTTTCTGTCAGTAGGCTTAGGCGATATAATTTATACATGTACAGAAAACTTTATTGCAGCAATGTTTTTTCAAAGTTTTATTAGAATATTCATCGCTTGTTAAGTGCCACAAACAAGGTCGATTAAGAATAATAATTAAAAATGACTAGGTGTCAAAATTTTCTACTGACATTTTTATATTAAACACCAATTGATAATAGTTGTAAATTTGTAAAAATATAAATGATATGCTTAATTAAAATAAAAACAGTATATGTGTGCGTTCGTGGGACCACCGTCAGGAACGAAGTTCATCACGCCTTTTCTTCGATTATTTTACCAGCCTTAACGGCAACTTACTCACATAATTTTAACCTTTCAATTGCCGTTTATTATTAGATTGTTTTTTTATACAACTATTTACAGTTTCCATACGTTTAATGTTATTATAATATATGTTATTGTGTAATGAATTAATTATAACATCAAAGCTAAGATGGTAAACACAGTTAAATGCCCAATCATTGTAGCCTAAATAAGTTCAATAAACATAAAATGTTTTTTCTTCAGTCTAGGCCTAACCTAAAATTGTCGTGTGTATGTTTAGGTTAGGCCTAGACTTAAAATTACTTTCTAGGCCTAACCTAAAACTATTGTACGTAATATGTTGCCGTTAAAGCAGGTAAAATAAATTAAATGTACACACAATAATTTTAGGTAAGGCCTAGACTGATGAACGAACATTTTATGTTTATTGAATGTATTGACAATTAATAGACACTTAACTGTGTCTATTCATATATTAAAATTTTCTACTGGCATTGTTATATATTTTACCGATTAATAATTGTGTTGTGAATTTGTAAAATTTAAATGATAGACCAAATAAAAATAAATACCACAATAATTGAACAATTTAATAAAACTCAAAGTATTAGAAAAAGTAAAACGCAAAAGATTTCACACGTAAACAATTTACTAATTTTTAAATGGTGGCGCGCTACTAGTGTCTCGTCTGATAGTCACAATTCAAACGAATGCCCTTGCGAAATCCCCAGCTTCTCGCAGGGAGAGACACCGTAGAGCTACAGAATCTGGTAACGCGCTACTCAGTGTCTCATCTGTTGACACACATTTAATTGATAGTACATTTAGTGTCCCGTACACTAGTGTACCTTACACCAGTGTCTCGTCTGTTGACACGAATAGAAGCAAGCGTCAACAAATTGTGCAATAAAATTACACTCTACTTATGATATTTACGTTTGAAAGGGGTAAACACATTTTCTTTCTTCTGGAAAATTACTGTTCAATTATACAAAGAGAGGGAGAAATAATAACCTAATCAAACATGAGTCGAAGATAAATCATTCTTTTCTTACCTTAGTTTGTAAAATCTATGTTTTAGAAATGTCCATTACATTGATGAATACAACTTTTCTCTTACCTGAAAACAAGCAATGAAATCAATTTATAGGATTATGTATCGTAAATATTTTTTTTAATTTCGTTTATACAGGGTGTCCCATAAGTAAAGTGCCAAACATCGGGGAATGGTTCTATGGGTCAAAATAAGATAAAAGTACATCATAAACACAGGCCCGGAAAAGCTTCGTTTTCTAGATATCCGCCATTTTTTTTTTTACAAAATAATTCTTATCTAGAGAATGGTTTGGCTGACTGAGTTCAAACATGGCATGAAGTTTAACCTAACAATGATATATCTCAAGAAAAATAAACGATTAAATTCAATCATGAGTTCAAAATGGCGGCTGTTTGAAAATTTAAACCCTACATTACTCAAAAACAGTACATTTTAACAAAAAAATGTCAAGGTACCTTTTTTGTAGCCCTTGTGATTCCCTTTCGATTGGTGTAACTGTCAATACAATCGGATGAACAATAGTATCTAAGTAAAAGATAATGACAGGAAATGTACATACAATATTGCTGTGTTTACTGTGTATAGGATGCCGGTTTGAACAAACCAATTATTACACATATCTTAAGTATTAACCTTCATCCGATTGTTTTGACAGTTACCCCGAAAGGGAATCAAAAGGGCTACAAATAAGGTGTCTTGACAGTTTTCGTAAAATGTACTGTTTTTAAGAATTTAGGTTTCAAGTTTTCAAACAGCCGCCGTTTTAAAACTCATGAATGGATTTAATCGCTTATTTTTCTCGAGATATATCATTGTTAGGTTAAACTTCTTGCCAAGTTTGAACTCAATCAGTCCAGTCAAAACCATTCTCTAGATAGGAATTATTTTGTAAAAAAACAAAATGGCGGATATCTAGAAAACGAAGCTTTTTCGTTTCTGTGTTATAATGCACTTTTTATCTTATTTTAACCCATAGAATCATTCACCGATGTTTGGTACTTTACTTATGGGACACCCTGTATGTACTAATATTAGGCCTACTTATAAAGATCCCTTATAACTATCTACAAGGAATTAATATTTTTTTAACACATTTTAAATCCACACATTTTTTTCTAAGGGAGCTGGATTAGGGCTTTATCCTGGAAGTGAGGAACATCAGATCTTTTCCTCAACCTGACCCATGCATAATCTATATTTCAGCAAGCGTTATTACAAACAATATAAATTTACATAAAACAATAGACACAAATAGCAAAATAAAACTGTATTCATCTGCATACAAAAAAGCAATGAAAATTAAAAACCAATATAAAAAAAATACATGTTTTTAAATCCCAATTATACATAAATAAAAATACCTTCTTAGGGCATAAAATTAATTTTAAATTAAATGTGAGAGAAAAGGAATGGATGGATGGAATAGGATTTACAAGATATGTATTGAAAAATATTATTCTTTTTGTTATTATTGAAAAAAACTAACTAGTAAAAACTTTAGTTTCTTAAACAAAATAATGCAAAAATTTCGAAGATAAATCATTACTAACCTAATCAACCTAATAATAAAAGCGAGTGTACGTCCGTACGTACTTGAGTAACATATAATATAACAGCTGATTTCACCCATCATCTGTAAACTCAGTGTAGATTATAGTTTGGGGTTATGTTTACAACTTCAAGCGTTATAATTAATTTCTTGTGAAGTTGATTTATTTTAAATATGAGTTATGGAATTAATGTGTGCTATAATATACGTTATAATATTTGCTTTGAGGTTATAAACTGTTTATAAATACAACCTTTTTATCAACAATATATTTTTTTATACAAATTTAAAGAACAGATACCTATTCGTTTAACTTCGGAAACATTCGTATATCTTCGAATAACATTAAGTTATCTTCCATTATTAGTTTGTTCACTATAATATTAATAAATCATTTAATTTATCAATGTGAAATAAAAATCCATTAAAAGATAGTATTTTTATATTTCTTTAAATAGCCTATATAATAACGTATGTAAATAACAATTTTTATCAAATAGGCCTACAGTTTTATAATCCTTATTGTTGTACACATTTACCGAGTTTCATTTTTAACGGGGTTTTACTAGTGTGAAATAATAAAAGCCCAATACGAATAAACACACATCATTATAAGATCGGGAGTGGTCAATGAGCACCGACCATAGCCCCCAGAACACCTTTCCACTATAACGGCCGCATTTTACAAATTTAGTAGGCGTAAGCTTTCTAAGTCGGTCGTTCAGTTGTCAGTTTGTTATAAAACAAATTCAACAACCAGAATCACGCTCTATGATGTTTTTAGAAATGTCTCGTACCAGAATGAAACTTTTGGAGTGTTTCGTAAACAAATAAATATAGGATATTATTCTGCACATTTTAATTCCCCCCCAAAAAAAAAAAATCTTTCAAGACGTAAATTACCATAAAAATACCCAATTAAAACCCACGGGGCATTATCTAATCCGAGACCGATGGTAGGGATGTAAACTCCAAAACCTAATTATGCAAAGTCGAGGTGCAGTAGTGTTTCCGCTGCAAGCGCAAATTTAGCAACGCGTGAGCCATTGCTGGAGGTTCAAACAAACTATATGAATATATTCCGTACATGAAGGCAGAGGTATTCAGTGAGTAGAACAATTTCCAAAATAGCAGTTTGAATCCCTAAAACATGAAATGAACTAATTTTTTTAAATTCGCCCAACTCACGTCAGCGTCATCTGGTCAGCTGCGTGATCTAATAAGTACTAGGGACTCTGCCCCTGGTCGCTTTGCGTCCCAAACCCCGCCTCGGCCTTCGGCCTCAGATGGGTGCTTCGCTTCGCTCGCAGTTGGAAAATTCGCTAAAGAATCTCGTTAATCTTTTTTCCCGTTTGTACATAGGTTTGTAAAATTATGAAACCAGGCTTAAATATATTAACAGTAATTACAAGATTAATTGTAACCTCAAATAAATGCTTTAGAAACGTGAGAGTCTTTCATTACGATTTTAGTCCTAGTTCTACTATATTCTTTCAACTAAAGTTTTGAAACCAGGCCTAAATACATTACAAATTATTGCAGGATTAACATAACCTGAATACTATGTTACAGAAATGAGCCAGGCCTATATTACAAAATTGACTGTTAGAATTTATCCATCTTTGCCAAATTTACCTTTTTTTGACAAAATAAATTGTTAAATCAATCTCAATTTATTCTAATTCCAACGTGCTAAAACAGTATAAATTAGCTTGTTTTTTAACAGTAATTAAAAGCTATCCAATGCACAGCTGATTTTGGATAATACTCAATCTCAGTTCTATTCAATTCTATTTCCAACGTGCTAAAACAGTATAAATTGGATTGTTTATTTACTATTTCAAAAAAAAACTACAATGAACAGCTGATTTTGGATAATACTCAATCTCAGTTCTATTCAATTCTATTTCCAACGTGCTAAAACAGTATAAATTGGCTTGTTTATAAACAGCTGTTTCGATCGCTTTATTTACTATTTCTTTTTTATTTTGTAACCAACACGGCATCCCATAAGACCCTATGTTAAAAATTTTCTACTTTTAAATTAGATTTTCTCAAAAATTGCGTTTTTACACGAAATACAACTATATGGGTGTACTTAAAAATTAAAACTACACCTAAATACAAAATTTCTTTGAATTCGTTAGAGCCGTTTTCGAGATCCGCGACAGATACAAAGACAGATACAAGAATTGCTCATTTAAAGTAATAGGGTTTTCTTTACACACAAGAGATAGTAAAACAAAGAAAAAATCGTCATCAACAAATTTAGATGTAGACAAAACTATTGTTTGACATTCATAGACAGTTTTTTTAGAATAAACACCGTATCTCACAACTAATACCTTTACTAATTCAAACGCATTTCAACGACAAAGTCGGCCCTACCTAGTTTATTATAGGTATACTTGCGTGAAAATACAATAGACAAATTTAAAGCAATGATTTTTGTTTGTTTCTTCGGCTTCGTTATTTAATTAAACAGGTAAGCATTTAAAGGGGCTGTACTTGAATACTGATGACGTCACGTTCTAAATTTACTTTCTCGTTTTCAGTGAAACAAATTAACTTGGTTAGCCAGCAGAAGGGTGCTGTTCCTCTTTCTCCAGGAGGTTATTTATAAAGTCAAATTACTGAAAGGAATAAAAGCATTTTGGAATTGCATTTTGTACTTCGATTTTCTGCAACTACCCTTATGAAGACTTCTGCTTAATTGGAACTGCAATTCCAAGAACTATATACAACGAGTTTGCTGCAATCCAAACGATTTTAAGAAAATGTGTTACACAATCTATATACATATAAGCCGATTCGTCCTGAATAACTGCCTCACCGACTGGAATAGAATCGAAGTAGTTATATTCTAATAGTGTCGTAGAGGAACACTAAGAAAGGATTTTTAAAATTTTAATTTTAAAGCGTACAGATAGAGAAAATTCTGTATTTTACTCCCAGCCCTATATTTAACATATAAAGCAGCTGTTTGGATCAAAAGATTACCAACACATGTTTATTTGCGTGTAATAATACAGCAACCAACTTATAAAATCTATACTAATCTATACTAATATTATAAAGAGGTAAAGTTTGTTTGTTTGTTTGTTTGTATGTTTGTTTGTATGTAGGGGGTAATCACTGGCGCTACTGAACCGATTGAAAAAATAGTATTACTAATAAAAAGCTACACTATCCCTGAGTAACATAGGCTATAATTCATTTCGGTAAAAACCTTTTTTTATTTTAATATTTGTAAATTTAGTCGGAAAAAATCTTAGGTTAGTCCTGTAATGATAAACCAACACATGTATTTACATTTATTACCATAGCAACCAATTGAATAAAATAACAGATAATATATAAATGTTTGCTTCAATATTTCCATTAACAGCTGATTTCAAAATTTAAAGCAATTATTTTTGTATTTCTTGCTTTTAGGTTAGGGTTTTAAAGTGAGCTTTACTGGTTCTTTTAACTATTATTAACTGCTGTTATAAATTAGAAGAAATAATTTGGTTTGAACATTTAACATTATTTACCATCTTAGTTTTGAGGTTATTATTAATACTACAACTTTATTATAAAAAAAACATAACGTACGTTTTTAGAAGGTTCCATTGGGGGTTGGCGTGCAAAGCACGCAGGGGTCTCCCCTAGTATTATAATAAAGAAGTTAACAAATTTTGTTTGTTTGTATGTAGGGGGTAATCTCTGGAACTACTGAACCGATTGAACAAATAGTTTTACTAATAAAAAGCTACACAATCCCTGAGTAACATAGGCTATAATTCATTTCGATAAAAACATTTATTATTACGATATTTGTAAATTTAGTCGAAACAAAATCTTAGGTTAGGACTAGACTGATGAACCGTCTTATTTTTTGAATTAATTTACATTCATTACCACAGCAACCAATTGAATAAAATAACAGACTAAACTGCTGATTTCCATTAACAGCTGATTTCAAACATTGCAGTAATTATTTGTATTTCTAACTTTTAGGTTAGGTTTTTATTAAAGTGTATACCTGGTTCTTTTGACCTTTATTACAAACCCTGTTATAAAATATACGAAATAATTTGGTTTGAACATTTAACTTTATTTACCCATCTTAGCTTTGGGGTTATTATTAATCCTACACCTTTATTATAAAGAAAACATAACATGATTATGTGTATAGAAAGTTCCAACGGGGTTGGTGTGCGGAGCACGCAGGGGTTTCCCCTAGTTTATAATATTATTCTCCACAACCAACAGCTTTTTTTCAGTTAGATTAACAAATTAAAATCGAACACAAACAAAGATCAACAAAAATGTTGATATCAATTTAAACTTCTGCTGTTAACATATCTATATATATATAAAAGCCAAATACCACTCACTGACTCCTCACGATTTCTCAAAAACTAGTCAACGGATTGGAATGAAATTTGATATCTCGCTTCCTCTAGGGCCCTATAAGTGCTAGCTAAGAAAGGTATTAAAAAAATTCGAAATTTTAGGGGGGGTTTGGGGGGTCAAATTTCCTAAAAATTCACCAAATGGATTGGAATGAAATTTAGAATGTAGCTTAATTTGCTTAATTAGTAGGCCCTAGGTGCTCGCTAAGAAATGTTTTCGAAAAATTTGATATTTTAGGGGGGGGGTTTAAGGGGATCAAAGTTACTAAAAAAAAGTCGAACGGATTGGAATGAAATTTGGTATGTAGCTTCCTCTAGGGCCCTAGGAGCTCGCTAAGAAAGGTTTTCAAAAACTTGGTAATTTTATTGGGGGTTTGGGGTGGTAAAAGTTACTAAAAACCCCCGTAAGAAATACATAGTGTAATATATTTATTGATATATATTTTTCTGTTAATATATTTAACTTTGATTTGTCTACCCGTGCAAAGCCGGATCGGGCAGCTGATTTGGATAAAAATTACAAATAATTTTCGGTTTGCCTTTTACAATGAACCAAATCACGTTTATTTGCAAAACATTTGGAAAATTTTGGAAAGTTTGGAATTATTCGTTACAACTAATATTTTTTTTTAGATTAGGTAATTAAACATCTTATGTTACATATTATAGTTTCTGCTTTAGTTGGCAATATTTAAGTATGGTTGAAATGTTTTATTATTATTGATTATTATTAATGGTGAAATTACAAAGCATGCCGCAATTCAAATTATTGGGGATGGTGGGTGTCTAATACGATCTGTCTTACATTTTGTACATGTCAACCACCACCCTACATGCGTCCAAATCAACCGTTCCATGAATATATCAGAGTATTAAATAATCTGTTTGCATTGGCTTCGTCATAAGTCAAAGCAGAGATTGGTGAGCGAAGCGAACAGAGGTGGAGCATACAGTTTATTACAAGTACAGTAGTGTGTTGTTTATCAATGATTTTGTTTCTTCGTCTTTGTAATTTAATTAAACAGGCAAGCAATTAAAGAGCCTGTACTTGCATGCTGATGACGTCACGTTCTAAAATTACGCTGTCGTTTTCAGTGAAACAAATTCACTTGGCTTGCCCGCAGAAGAGTTCTGTTCCTTTTTCTCCAGCTGGTTACAAATGTCAAGTCAAATTACTGAAAGGCATAGTAGTATTTTGAATACGCTTTTATTAGCTTGGTATGTATCTATGTAACGGAATCTTTGAACGTGATTTCCACTCCCTTCAAAACGTCGGATTGATTTGAAACTTTGCACACTTATCAAGGACCGATGACAGTGCAATATAAATTTTTTCGGGTGTAGTTAGTGAGCACTGATCATGGTCCCCAGAACATGACGTGATTTTCATCCCCTTCAAAAGGTCGGATTGATTTGAAACTTTGCACACTTATCAAGGACCGATGACAGTGCAATATCAATTTTGTCGGGTGTAGTAAGTGAGCACTGATCATGGTCCCCAGAACACGACGTGATTTTCATTCCCTTCAAGACGTTGTATTAATTTGAAACTTTGCACACTTATCAAGGAACGATGACAGTGCAATATCAATTTTGTTGGGTGTAGTAAGTGAGCACTGATCATGGTCCCCAGAACAGGACGTGATTTTGACCCATTCTCAAAACGTCGGATTGATTTGAAACTTTGCACACTTATCAAGGACCGATGACAGTGCAATATAAATTTTGTCGGGTGTAGTAAGTTAGCACTGATCATGGTCCCCAGATCACGACGTGATTTTCACCCCCTTCAAAACGTCGGATTGATTTGAAACTTTGCACACTTATCAAGGACCGATGACAGTGCAATATTAATTTTGTTGGGTGTAGTAAGTGAGCACTGATCATGGTCCGCAGAACAAGTTTTCGGGAGCTATTAAAAACTTTATATACAGGGTGATTCACGACGATATGCAGAAACTTCGGGAGCTCATTAATTTTGTTGTGTGTAGTAAGTGAGCACTGGTCATGGTCCCCGGACTAAAAAATAAGAGAAATAAATAATAGTTTAAAAAACTAAAAAAATACGCTTTAAAAGCAACCCGGACTAAAGATTTGAAAATAATTCCACAAAAAAGTGTGGGGTGTGTTATACTAATTTTTATAGTAACTCCACTTTTATAAATATCATCCAATTAAATATTTGTAACATTTGATGAAAGGCACCCTACGCTTTTTTTCCAAATATTTTCAAATTTTTAATTCGGTTTGCTTTTAAAGCGTAGTTTTTGAGTTTTTTTTAACAATTATTTATTTAGTATTGTATTATGTACATCGATTTTCCGTAACCACCCTTACGAAGACTTCCGATTAATTCTGATAAGAGTTTCACCGTACGAAATGTTTTATTCAGCGGAAAAAAAGACGCACAATTTTACAGTTGACAGAGTATTCCTTTAAGAAGATCTAACAAAGATTACAACCAAAGTTAGAGGCCTGGAGAGAAGGCTTAGTACTCTGAACGAGAGTGTCAGGGGGTTGTTTGTTGTTAAGTAAGCGAAAGTAAAACATTGAGCGGAGTCCTTTACAAACATCAAGAGGATAACAGAGTTGAAGGAAAGTTTATATAGTGTAACGGTATTATATTACGCATGATATACACTGACAGTGATCGGAACGTCAAAGATAAACCGACGAGATTCGTCCAAGATCAGGCTGTGGAAATAACTCTACAGACGCGTTCGTAGGTCGGCCCGTTCTCTTCTCGTATGTTTACGTCTCACCAAGTAGGCCTATGTAATTGAATAATGTTTCCTTTACTAAATCTACAGATGTTAAATAATTCGACCACGCAGCTGAACCGCTGACGTGAGTTGATCAAATTTCCAAAATTAAGTTTATAGGCCTATGTTTTTGGGTTTCAACCGATAATTTGGGAAATAGGTCTATTCACGACGGTGCTGAATAGCTGCAAAATGGTTCGCACGCCATTCCGAATATTGGGATTATCTTCAATACACAAAGCATTGCGTGCTTCGCACGCCTACCCCCGTATTAGGAGTATCTTCAACACACAAAGCATTGCGCGTTTCGCACGCTAACCCCCGTATTGGGAGTATCTTCATTACACAATGCATTGCGTGCTTCGCACGCCAACCCCACGGTAAAATCAACCACATGACTCTGAACCGGGTACTTCTATGGTATTTTACGTTTTGATCGATTTTGGAGGAACCAAACAAGCTATAAGGTTGCGTAAAAAAACCAATTGTGCAGAATAACATCCTAAATTCATATTTGTAGAACAAACTCAAAAACAAATTCATTCTCGTAGGAAAAATCTAAAAAAATAGTTACTTCCGGTCAAAAAACGTGCTTTCGATTGTTGGATTTTTTTTGGCTAACGAACTTGTCCGAGCGACGTAGACACCTAACATGTGCATCAAATTTGAACCAAATCGGAATTAAAATGCGGCCGATAGAGTGCGAGCACATATATACGTACAGTATATAGTTATACAGGGTGATTCACGAAGTTATCCCACACTTATACACCTCATTCTACTAGTAAAAATAATGAAAAAAGTTCATATAAACATAGGTCCGAAAACGCTTCGTTTTCCAGATATCCGCCATTTTGTTTTTTGTACAAAATAATTCATATCTAGAGAACGGTTTGACTGATTGAGTTCAAACTTGGCATGAAGTTTAATCTAACAATGATATACCTAAAAAAAAAATAAACGATTAAATCCAATCATGCGTTTCAAAATGGCGGCTGTTTGAAAATTTCAAACCTAAATTACTCCAAAACCGTAAATTTTAACAAAAAATGTCAAGAAACATTTTTTGTAGCCCTTTTGATTCCCTATCGGATGGTGTAACTGTCAACACAATCGGATGAAGGATAACAGTTAAGTTATGTGTACTAATTGGTTTGTTCAACTCGGCATCCTATACCAACACAGTAAATACTACAATATTGTATGGTCATTTGTTGTCATTACCTTTTAACTTAGCTATTATGCTTCATCCGATTGTGTTGACTGTTACACCATCCGATAGGGAATCAAAAGGGATACAAAAAAGGTGTCTTGACATTTTTCCTTAAAATGTACGGTTTTGGAGTAATTCAGGTTTGAAATTTTCAAACAGCCGCCATTTTGAAACGCATGATTGAATTTAATCGTTTATTTTTCTTGATGTATATCATTGTTAGGTTAAACTTCATGCCAAATTTGAACTCAATCAATCAAAGTGTTCTCTAGATATGTATTATTTTATACAAAAAAACAAAATGGCGGATATCTTAAAAACGAAGCGTTTTCGGACCTATGTTTATAATGACTTTTTTCATTATTTTTACTAGTAGAATGAGCTGTGTAAGTGTGGGGATAACTTCGTGAATCTCTCTGTATAAACATATATATATGATTTTTAATGAAATCCCAAAACGTGTTCTGGGGACCATAATCGGTGCTCATTTTCTACTTCCGACCTTGGGTCTTACCATAAGAGCCACTGCAATAGCTCATTTTTCCTATGGAAATTCGCTAATAATGATAATATAATGGTACACTTAATGAGGACACTTAAAAATATTAAAATTTACAAATAATTTAAAAGAAAATTATCCGCAGAGATAGTATATAAAACTTTTTCTCTATTTAAAATATTTATCAATCTAAAATAAATAGCTTAGATGATAGAAGATGGTCGGTGTTGGTCTGTATGTTTTGGTTGAAAGTTGGTCCATTCACGAAAACGTTGAATATATTAGTAGAATTTGTTTGCACCTCGGCCTCCAACAGCGGCTTACGCGTTGCATCCCAGCCATCGTCCTCGTAACAGAAACTGGCCGAGGAAAAACATCCCTCGTGGATTTGAACCAAGTAGCTTACTTGTTCAAATTTTATTTTATGTTTTGATTAATTTTGAGGGTACAATGCCAGCTATAAGGTCGCGTAAAAAATAACATTGTGCAGAATAATCTCCTACATTTATTACTTTTACATAAAACCACTTAACCCTCAATTGGTAACGTGGGGTGTAGAAAGACCCCACCAATACAAAAGTGGGGATATTTTATTTCTGGGGTTGGCAGAAGTTCTGTCACTCTCAGTACCTTCCTTTGATCTTGGGAGCGTCCAGTACATAGTTGAGTCACTTAGCTCTGTGTGTTTGTTTGTTCAACATAATCTTCAAAAGTGCTTGGGGTGTCGCTAGACCCCCACGTTACCATTTACGTTACAGTTTTCCGTGAGCATAAATTTAGTAAACCGGCCAAGTATGGCCTGAAAGTGTTTACTTTGATAGATGCTAGAACATGACGTTCTTAATTCTGAGGTCTATGTAGGAAAACAGAATGATGGGCCGTTCAATACGGGAAATAGCAGCCAAAAAAGTCAAAATTGATGTTGCGAACGTTCCTGCTGCTTTTAATGTTCCTGGACAAAGATCTAAGTGCACAGTATGTCCAAGAAAAAAAGATGTAAAGATAAAGACCACATGTTTCAAGTGCCACAAGCATAAGTGCACTAAACATATGAGACTGCCTGTGATTCTTGCCTAGAATCTGATTCGGCCTAGGAATCTGACTACTGACATTCTGTGTGTGATTTGAGTGTTTTTTATGGTAAATTTCTACCTAAAAATGTATATATTAACAAAGGTAGATATATTTAGATATGTATACATATTTTGTGTTTTCTAATACATACTACTTTTACTAGGAAAATGTTTTATCCTTTTTACATAAAAACGTAGTAAAATGCATGAGAAAAATGAATGGTGTGAAAAAATTTTAAATTTGTAAACATTTAAAAAAAACAAGACTTTTGTATCATAAAAGGAGTTATTATTAAATACCTATAACTAAATTACCCTTTAAAAGTAATTAATTTTACTAAAAGCAATAAAAATGAATTGGGGGTCTGAAAGACCCCACGTTATCAAATTTGTTACAACTTGCCACGTTACCAGATGAGGGTTAAAGAGTGTACCCGCAATGTTTCGATATTGCTTGATTTAATTTTAAGGGTAGTTATCCCATTTCATCCCATTGACTTAGTCAAATTGCAAAATTATTTTTATGCCACTTAAGAAAATACAACACAAATTTACATTTATAGTTTGTAAACCTTTATACATAATACAGTAAACCTTTTGTTTGATTTTACCTAATCTAAAAAAAAAAACTTGTAGTTGTGAAGAATTGTAAAAAATCTGATTCTAATAATTAGCCCAATTATTGGGGTTTTGAGGAGGCTAAAATTATGTTCAGTTTTTGATCCAAATCAGCTGTTTTATATGTAATAGGTATGTAACAACCAACGTTTGTATTGAATTAAAATATAGTAAGCATTTTTCGTTGGTTTTTGTTTGTGTTTGTTTTTAGTTTGTCAATGTAACCTCAAAAAGCTAATACTCTTCAAATTTGCTAAGTAATGTTGCTGTGGTAATGTATGTAAACAATCGTGAAGTTTTGCTTTGCTCTTTATACTAACAGCTGTCTGTTGCCCCTGATAAAATCAAAAGAAATCTTTCTTCCGTAAGATTAACATTGAAACTTTGAAGTCCAGTGGGACACAGCCCTAATGTCCTAGGACTTCGGTAAATGGCCTAAAACCTTCCCAGGGTTAACCTGCGTTACTATGCGAAATTTCAAAGCAATCGGATGGACGGTTTGGTAAAGCCAAAAGGACAAACAGAAGACAGACAGACATACATTGGATTTTATATATAATTTATAGAAGATATATTTTTACATACAACCACCTATAAAATTCTTTTTAGCACGAAAAGTCTCGAAAATTGTTACGATTGTTTTGTTTTTTTTTGGCTAACTCTTTTGAGTCACTTAGAAAAACAACGAGTGCACCAAATTTAGACCAAATTGGAAGTAAAATGCGGCCGCTTCAGTGCGAACACATATAAACATGAACTATTTAATAATACCTCAAAACCTGTTCTGTTCTCATTGAGCACTGCCCACCTTAAGTCTCACCATAAAAGTCTCACCATGAATGTATTTACATTCATTACAATAGAAACCAATAAAATAAAATAACAGATACAACTGATTCAAATGTATAATCTATATAATCTTATTACTTTAAATGAGCAATTCTTGTATCTATCTTTGTATCTGTCACGGATCTCGAAAACGGCTCTAACGGTTTTGATGAAAATTTGGATACAGGACGGGGGTTATTTGACGTCAGGAATTGAATGAGCTAGGTCTTATGTCTTTACTATAGGTCTTCTGCATTACTATATAAAAAAAAATAGCTTTTTGCACTTATTCATCATTTAAACTTTAAATATGCTATATACATATGTGTACTATACCGGGTGTCCCACGAAGAGGTCCCTATTTTTGAATTGATATGTCAGACGTATAGAGCGCGCTACAGACTTGAAATTCTACAGTCGTGACTAACACATATGTAAAAGAAATACCCCTGAGTATCAAGTAATTCTGACTGATCCAAACAAAAAAACAACAAAATCAGCAATCGTATTTTAAGGGTAAACCTACTTTTATTTAGAATAGGAACAGCTACAGCTGTTTAGACTATTTTAAATCTATCAGCTGACTGCGTGTATCCACAACAATGAACATATTTGGTAATAAACATTGGCATTTGTTATTAAGTTGCATTGTAAAGTGTCTTATGTACCATGCCGTTTTCAACTGAGCAAAAAAGTGAAATGTTGTTCCTGGGCTATTGCCTTTGAAAAAGATTATGAAGCAATAAGATGTTTTAGGGAAAGGTAACCAGGTGTAGTTCCACCGTCAAAGAAATCTATTCGTAAGTGGAAGACTATCCTACTAGAAACGGAGTCAATACAAAAAAAAAATACCATAGATCCTCCAACATAGAAAATGAAGAAATCGTATGTGCTGCTTTCATGGAATCTCCAAATACGCCTAATTCAGTAAGAAAGGTGGAATCTGCTACAAGGATACCGAAGTCATCTGTCCAAAGGTATGCCAAAAAGAACAAAATCAAACATTATAAAACTCATTTAGTTCACGGACTGCTTGAAGATGATCCTGACAGACGATTGGAATTTTGTTCGAAAATAATGTCATGAAGGAATCGTGATTTCAGATGAAGCGACATTTTATCGAACAGGAACTGTAAACAGGCATAATTGTCATTACTATAACACAAAAAATCCACATATCTTACAAGAAGAGAAATTAAAATCAACAGGTATAACAGTTTGGGCTGCTGTTACCAAGGATGGTGTTTTGTCGTATGACATATCCCGACAAACAATGACTGGAGAAAGGTATGCATCAGTTTTAAGCAATCACATAGTTCCTCATCTTTCTCAAATTGACATTTTTTCCCAACAGGATGGAGCTCCTCCGCATTATGCTAATGTGGCCAAAGCAGTTTTGAACCAAAATCTTCCTAACCGTTGAATAGGTCGTGGCAGCAGCTTCATGGACTGGCCCCCAATGTCTCCAGACTTGACTGTTTGTGACTTTTTTCTGTGGGGCTTTTTGAAGGAGAAGGTTTATTGTCATAACATTGCGACAGACGATGAACTAATGAGGTTGATCGAAGAGGAACTGTTGTTGATACCTCGAGAGTTGTTCAGGAAAGCGTATGACTGTTTTCTATTTCGTTGTCATCAGTGCATTGCGATCGATGGACATCAGTTTGAATAAGGTTTATGGATCAAATAGATTTAATTTATTTATGAGTTACTTATATCTTTAATTCCCTAACGTTGTTTAGTGCTTAGTAACATCGTTAAAATTCAATAATTATGTTGTAACACTTAAGCAAATAAAACTATTTTAACGAAAAGGTACTATTTCTTTGATATCCCGCCATTTTGTCCTAATGTGTCAGAATTAACTGATACTCAGGTATATTTCTTTTACATATGTGTATGTTAGGACTGTTGAGTTTCAGGTTTGTAGAGTGTTCGGTGCATCTAATATATTAATTCAAAAATAGGGACCTCTTCGTGGGACACCCGGTATATAAGAATGTATGTATACAGAGTGTTAATAAAGTCCCTTTAACGAACGTTTATTATTTTTGTTATTGAAAATAAGTTAACAAAACTTTGTGTGTATCTTGTGTTGCATAACAGGACAAATTTGTTTACATGTCTGACCCTCTATGATTTTGGGAGGCTTAGGGGGCAAGGGGGTTAAACATTTTAATTGTAAAGGAAGGTCATGTAATATACACCATTGAAAACCTTATTAAATAGAAACAGAATGGTGCAAACTAGAGCTTAGTATCTTGCGTCGTTTCAAAGTAATGGACAATCAAAGTTCTGGAAAACGATATTGTCATCACAGCAGGTTATTAAATTGTTAATATTAGGAATAAGTAGGTTGTATGTTATTTTCCAGTATTTTGTTTGTCCATTTCTTTATGTGTATACGAAACGTAATTTTTGGTAATATCTGTTTGTTAAAGTGTGAATTTGAAAAGAAGCCGAAACCGTAGGGACCTTATTGGGCCCAAAGAGCACATTCTGGGCTTCGGGGCCAGCTGTTCGCAGTGTAGCCAAAGTACCCGCGGGTGTGTGCTCTCCATTGCCCCGGTGTCTGGGTGTGGCAGGATAGCTCCCACAACTCTTCAAGTTGTGTGAACCCATTGGTCTCGTACGGCGGCACTCTTTTTGGTTTCGACGCAGTTCAAAATAAATTTGTACGGTAGGAGGGCGGAAGTAAAGCAAACTGTAGGGACATTTAAATATTAAACATTTGTATTAAAGAGGGATGTACGAAATAATATTCTAATGTATGTTATTAACAATTTCGTATCAGTGTAGTAGGTTTGTAAGATTTTCAAATTTAAAACTGAACATTAACGCGTTTTTCACCTACCAGCCAAACTATTGATGTAATGACTAATTATTCTGTGAAGTAACTTATTAACTCTCACGTTACATATTTTGTTTTATATATTATGCAAAACAGAACTTAACGTTTGTAGGGTATAATTAGTATTGCGCCTCGATGAAGCAGTAAGTGCACTGGCGCGCATTAATACATTGTAATCACAGGAAGTTGTATTAAACAAGCTGTCAATCCCAGGAAGTGTGGGGCGGGGCAATCAATTAGGCTGTTATAGGCTGTCAAAAGCTGTACATTAAATTAAAGGTAGGGAGGAATTCATCGTTTATGATAAAGTGTTGATCATTCCAGTAGGGAGTCTGTCTCTTTTTATTTTCCATTACTGCGATACGTAGTCAAAAATGCATTAAATTTAGCTCAAGTGCAGCGGGAAAGGTTTATACTGTTAATGTTAAATTAGGGTACACTTTCTCATCTAATAAACTGTTAGGACTACTAGTTTGAAATTTATCTGGTGTTATTAGCATTTCTTTGTTTGTTGGTAATCTCACTAAGCGTTTTTATCTGTTATAGGGCTGGAAGTGAATCCTCGTATTCAAACAATTTTCTAACCTTACAACTATTATTTTTTAAATCCTATCTTAGTGCACTACTACATAGTAGTATGAAGGTACCCTGCAAATTGTAAGGCTCTAACTATCATAGTGTCGACTGCGCATTGATTATAAATCAGTCAGTCAGTCACGACTTCTTTTTTTTATATATACAGATTTGCAAACATAGCATAAATTATATTGTGGCCTAAAACATGATTAACTATCTAAAAACTCCTCTTAAAATTCACGGGGAGAATAGATACACTTGAGGAAAACATAATAAACAATGGGCCTTTTTTAGAAGAGGGCAGCCATGAATGTTGAATGCATGTTAAAATACTGTGATTAAATACTATAAGTTATAACTTCAGGCTATATTTTTTTTAATACTTGGTTTTCTTTTTCGTTAGTTTTTGTTACCCTACTCTAAATAAAATGTTTTAAGAGTGGCGATCCTCTTATAAAAAAAATACTATTTTAAAAACAACAATCTTTGTCAAGGCCTGCCTATAATTATGCTGTGTGATTTTTAACTCGGTAAATATATACAATAAACTAGAAAGCCCCCGAGAAAAATCACAGGCAGATAATTAAATTCACATCAGAACTACATGGATTGCAAGGTTGATGATTCGATGATAGATAATTGCCATCGACTTGGGAAAAGAGCAGACGGTGGTCCATCAGGCATAATTGTAAAGTTCGTGCGCCGTTTTGACAAAGAAGAGTTTTTACGAAAAAGGAAAATAAAAATAAATCTGTGCTGTCAAGACCCTTAGCATGGGAGAAGACAACCCAGTCTATATTAACGAGTCCCTCTGTCCACCAAGAAGACGGCTTTATGCAATTGCCAGGGAAGCAAAGAAGACTAAAGACTTACAAATATATATGGCTGCGTGGAGGCAAGATTCTAATGAGAAAAAATGACGGCGATCCAGTAATACCGATTTTGACTGTATCAGACTTAAACAAACTGTGAGTAACATTGGACCAAATAGTTATTTTTGTGCCTTGTGGAAAAAACGTGTTTTTTGTTTGTTATCTTTTTAATTTAATTTTATTTTTTTGAAATTGAATCATATGATAGGATTATTATTTATTATTAGTAGTAGGCCAACAGTTCAGAAATTGAAATTAGTGTGTTAAATGAATATAAGTAGGATTAATATATGTTTAAATTTCGTGTCATTAAATGTTAAGAAGTATTATTTTGAAATCTGAAGGTAAATTATTGATTTTGCAGCAAAACATAAGAAGCTTGCGTAGCAATTTTGATATGTTTGTAACCTGGCTGTCAGCTTGTGATATGCAGCCGGATGTTATTGTACTGTCGGAAATTTGGATTGAGCAACACGAGATAAAACTTTATCAACTTGTAAATTATTCGGTTTTTATAAATTGTAATAATGATTATAGAGCCGGAGGTATATTAATTCATATCATGAATAATATTAAAACAATTGGTAAACGGGTTACCTTTATTTCCGCTAACGTTTTGAATATTGAATTCACTTGGCAAAATTATAATTTTAGTTTGCTGGCTATATACAGATTGCATGAACAAAGTAAAGATATTTTTATTGATGAATTAGCTAAATTTTTACATTGTCAACCGATAAGAGTTGATGTTATAATGATCGGGGACATAAACATAAATATTCTTAAAGATGAGAAAATTGTTGATAAGTATAAAATGTTGCTTTCAAGTTACGGATTGGAATTATTAATTTCTGTACCTACACGAGTTGTAGGAAATTCGGCCACGTGCATATAGATCATGTCAATATTATGGTTAGACAAAGGCAGAAACTACATATTATCCAAACAGAAGTTCTTCCTATTGATATTACGGATCATCATATGATTACTCTATCGTTATCGCTTAATAACCCAAGCTTGTTTGCGCAAACAAACAAACTTCAGAGAAAGGTCCATCAAATAGATTATGATAAATTAAATAACTCCCTTGCCTTAATTGACTGGTGTGATATTTATGCACTCGGTGATCCCTCAATTGCTCTGGATAAATTTTATATTATTCTGAAAAAAGAGATTGAAAATAGTAAATTTTGTAAATTTTTTTCGAATACAGAAAATAAAATAAAACCGTGGATTACCAATTACCTATGTCGGCAGATCAGAAAACGTAAATATTTTTATAAGAAATGTAAAAGGCAACCAAACGATGTGATTTTGAAATCGCTTTTTAATGAATTTAAAAGCAAACTACAATGTGACATACAGGATGCTAAGTGTAATTATTATAGAAATGAGTTTAACAAATGCAAGGGAGATCAAAGGAAGCAGTGGAGAGTAGTTAATTAAATGTCTGGTCAAAGGGAAAAATTCAATAATAATGTTTATTTAAAAAGCAGTGATGGTGGTTTTGTTATGGATCAATTAGAGGTTGCGAATATGTGTAATAGTTATTTTTTGTGCTCAGTTGATACGCTCCGTAAATCCCAAGCACCAACTGTTTGCCAAAAATCTGAATTTACTGATATATTTAAGCAAAATTCGGTAACTTCCTCAATTTTTTCTTAAACCTGTAACACCCCTTGAAATTTTAAAATGTATTAATAATCTAAAACTAGGTAAGGCTCCAGGAGTGGACGGTATTAGCTCCGAGTTGGTGAAGAAAATTGGACAGAATATTTGTGTCTTTTACTACTGGTATAGTTCCTAAAAAACTGAAATTAGCTCTGGTAGTGCCGATTTATAAAAAGGGAGATAGGACGGAATTTGGCAACTTCAGACCTATTTCGCTCTTGCCGGTTTTTGCAAAGATATTAGAGAAATCCATGAAAGTTAGGCTGTTAGAATTTCTGGATAAATGTAAATTTTTTAGTGAAAACCAATTTGGTTTTCGAACTGGCCTGGGTACAAAAGATGCGCTTCTTAAATTTACTTCTGGTGTGTATAATGGTACAAATAGTGGGAAACGAGTGAGTGGGGTGTTTCTAGATATAGTGAAGGCTTTTGATATGGTTGATCATGCAATTTTGCTGAATAAGATGTTTGACTGTGGAATAAGAGGAATAGTAAGTATATGAATGGTTTAAAAGTTATCTGAGTGGAAGGGAACAGGCTGTGCGAGTTGGAGAATGTGTGAGTTCTACTTTAGTGATTAAGTATGGTGTACCACAGGGTTCCGTATTAGGAGCTACACTTTTCTTGATATATACATAAACAGTTTTTCTAAAGGAAATTTTAAAGGAAAATTAAATTCATTTGCAGATGATACTGCCCTTTGTTATGTGCTCGATTCTTGGGATGAAATTCATTTGGCTATCGAATGGGATTTGTGTGCAATAAGATGCTGGTTTTCAATACATTTTATGATTTTGAGCATAGAGAAAACAAAATTTATAAATTTTTCTCTCAACAAAGGGATTAAACAATACTTTCTTATTAGGTATAAATCTATAGATTGTGCGTGTAGTAATATGTCATGTGTCAGAGCATGTGCTAATATTGAGCAGGTTGAGTCGATAAAATACTTACGTATTACGATCGACTCTGGATTAATCTGGAAATCGCATATTCAAAACCTTAAAACTAAATTAAATAAAACTATAAGAATTTTCTACCTTCTTAAGAAACAGTGTCCGTTCGAAGTTTTAAAGTCGGTTTACTATTCATTGTTCATAGTAGACTGGGATATGGGTTAGCTTGCTGGGGTGGAACATATTCAGCTACTTTGAAACCAGTAATATCTCTTCAAAAAAAGTGTATTCGCATTATCACCAACCACACTAAATATCAACATACTTTGCCGTTATTCAAAACTATGAAAATTCTTCCGTTACAGTTTTTGTATGTATATAAAGTCCTAAAGATTTTTTATATACGTAGTGAAAGTAGACCTGTTTTAAAAAATCAATATAGAGCATGCTGTAGAAACCATACATTTTTTTCAGTTCCAAAACCTAGTTCGACTGCATATACTAAGTTTGATACATTTGTTGCGCCTAGAATGTTTAACTTGATCCCAGATAATATTAAGCAAAGTGCAACACTTAAGAAATTCCTAAATATGTTGAAAGTGTGAATGATATTTAGTTTGAATGATATAGAACATTTAATGAGTATTTTAAAGTAATATTTGTATACTTTCTTCAGTAATATTATGTAATATATATATGTATGAATATTTGTTTATTTGGATGTGTATATATTTATATGTTTTTGTATGTATGCGAATTTGTATTAAATGAGAGAATGTATTATTGTGTTGATTGTGGGTGGTTTTTTGCTCGCGTCGGTGATCCTTGTTGATCAATGATCAGCGGGGATCGTTGGCGTGGGTGGGGATCGCCTATGGGTGACATTGTGAAATTGATTTGTGGCTAAAATGATTGATTGTGAATTATTATGAATGATTTTTTTTTTATAATGGGGCATAGCGTTTCATTGTAGTTTAGTGTGTGACGGTGTGTGTGTGTTTATTTGTATGTAGAAATGCAAATGCTAAAGGCAGCTACATTTTGTTATTCAGTAAAAATATTCAGAATTAATGATTTTTTGAAAATTTTACAAAAAAAAGCCCAACAATTTATTTAGCTTTCCACAGCTTCTATTCTTTTCTTTTCTTTTAAAAGAGGTGTACCTCAACACAGGCATAGCCTTTGAGGGTTTCATTTGGTAGATAGACATAGAGGTATTCTTTTTTTTGAAATTGTAAACTAAATGATAAATAAAGGACAATAATATTATTATAATTATTTTAATTATTTTATATATATATATATATATGTTCAATTTAATTTACTATTGTTTATATGCATTTATTTTTTTCTATAGAAGTAGTCTATAAATATGAAATGTAATTGTTTGTTTTTTCTGTGTAAGCTACCAACTGAAATAAAAAAAAAAAATCATAAAAAACCCTCAATTTAAAAACAACAGACTTTATTTGGCCTACCTAACTAAGCTGACGGGGATTTTTAACTCGGTAAATGTGTACAATAAACTAGAAATCCCCCGTGAAAAATCGCAGGCAGATTAATTTAATAAACATCAGAACTACATCATAAACAAATATTGGGTCTGCGTCGGACCAGACGGTGGAAGTTATAGGCTACTTCTTTGGCCATTCGTATATTCGTATACTTTCCTATAATTTTTGAAGAAAAAAAATTCTCAGCCGGATCGAACCAGGGATTCTAGCGTAGGAGTCGAGTGCGTTAACTACTCACCCACCTAGACGTTTGAGGTATCTCTTGTAGAGAAAAGGTATAAAAAGGCACTTTCCGTATTTTACTCCTAACGCGTGACGCGGTTTCTTGACCGACACCCCATCCCGATTACAACGGGTGCAAAGAAGTATAACTTTAAAAAACACAATTTAAAAACAACAGACTTTATTTGGCCTACCTAACTATGCTGACGGGAATTTTTAACTCGGTCAATATGTACTAGAAAGCACCCGTAAAAAATCACAGACTGATTAATTCAATACACATCAGAACTACATAATAAAAAAGAATTATTATATACCCAAATACCTTTTAGCAATATTACCTTTTAATTGCTTTTTATTTCATAATGATTTAAATCAAACCGTTTAGAAGTTATTAATATTTTAAATAAGAAATTAATAACAATGGAATTCGTATATATGTTATACGAAGATGTACGAATTTTTCGGAAGTTAAACGAATTAGTATCTTCTTTACATTTGTATAAATGAATATATTGATGATAAAATGTTGTATTTATATTCATCGTATAACCTCAAAGCAAATCTTATAACGTATTGTAGCCTGCATTAGTTATTAACTCATATTAAAAAAAACAACTTCATAAGACTTATATTATTGATTGAAGTTGTAAACATAACCCCAAAGTATAATCTGTGCTAGGTTTTGTTTAAGTATTACAGATGCTGGGTGAAATCAGCTGTTTATTGTTATTCAAGTACGTACTCTCGCTTTTATAGGAGTTAATTAAAACATACTATTATAGTTGAAAATTTTAGCAATAACAAAATATTAAATTTAATGTGCCTACTCTCTTTGAACATTTTTATAAGTATATTAAAACTGTTTGAGGTTTTGAGTCTTAAAAATGTATATTTTCTTCAACCCTTTTTGTTTATTTCGTTCTTCAGAAGAAACTATGCAAGCCTACAAACACCAAACTGTATACAGAGTGTTTCGTAACTCTTGTTACATATTTTACAGGATTGTTCCTGGGTAAAACGTTAACACCAAATCACTGTTTATTTGTCCAAAATCATTGCGGTTGTCCTATTGTGACCAAACTGAGTTGTTTAATAAAACAAATTCATATTTTCAAAATTACTTAACAAAATAATACCAAATTTACAACCCTTTGTATTAGTCTCTCCTAAATGGTAAAAAACGTTTTGTTGACTTGACTTAAATATTTTCAAAAATACAGCTGTTTAAAACTTTCAATCGGAAATGAAAAGAAAAAAAAACTAACGCTTTCTCGAAAAAATTTAAAACGAAAAAAACAATAGATGGGAATTAATTTTTCTTAAGAAAGGTATTTTTGGTCTTCCCACGAAGGCGCTGATTTGCTGCCTTTGTGTACGAAATATATTAGTAGAATGTGTTTGTACCTAACCTTCCAGCTTCGACTCACGCGCTGCTTCGTTTCGCTCGCAGAGGATAGACTCTCAAGCGAGTCTACGTCTCGGCCTAGGTCTCGTTCGCTTCGCATGCAGCGTACAAACTCCACCATCGGCCACGGACCACAAGATGCCCCCACGGTAAAAAACGAAAAAAATTTTTTAAAAGCTTGGCTGCTCGTGCAGCTGATACATAAACAAGTACATAAATAAGTATTGCACTATACACATTACACACGCCGCCAAGGTTTAAAAAGTTTTTTTCGTTTCCAGTTTTTTTTTTTCAGGTTTTGGTGTTTGAAAAGTTTTCAGTTTCAGGTTCAGTGAATGGGTGGAGGAAATGAAGGGGAGAGGTGTGAAAGGGATTGTAGATTGTAGATGTAAAAGTAGCTTGGCCATTTCATTTGATATCATTTTACTTTGTGGTTTTTCTCATTAAAATTTTTTTTTCTCTTATACACCTTTTTTTTGTGATTGAATGATTTTATTTTAATTTTTTTTTAAGGTTGGCGTTTTTTTACTTTTTTGAAGTTTTTTTTCGGTTTTATATCACATGTTTTTTTTAAATAAAAATATGTATTATTATGCGTCAAAATACACCTACACACCAAGTTTCGTCGAAATAAAAATCAAAATCCGTTTGGTAGTTTTCTATAATCAATATGAGACCTCCAATCATCTGTTCTGCATAGTATTTTCAACGCGTAATATCTCCGCGAATTTTAAACCTACAACATTCTTCTTGGTCTCATTCGAAAGGTATTCTTTCAGACAACAAATTTCATATATCGATATATCGATCAATCATATCGATATTATCGATTGGGGCCATATCGAAATCTTTAGACACGGCTACAGCCTCCCCATATGAACGGATTTTGCTGAAATTTGGTATGGAGATCACGTTTGCATCGCAGAAGTGCCTTTTGTATGTTACATCTCTTGACCCAAACTTTTTGAGCACTCTGGGGGGGTTCAAAATTTTGAAATTGCCATAAAACGGGTCAAATGACGTTTTTTCGAAAAGATTCTATTTTCAATATTGTTTTTTCGTCGAAATACACCTACATACCAAGTTTCATCGAAATCCGTTTGGTAGTTCCTTTGTTTTAATATGTATAGCTGAAGGAGAATAAGAAGATTACGAAAACGTGTCATAAACGCCATTTTCAGGGCCTCATATCTCCGCGAATTTTTCACCTAGAAACGTCGTTCTGGTCTCATTCGACTTGTATTCGTCCAGACAACAAATGTTATAAATTTCATAGATGACGGTTTCGTAGTTTTTGAATATGAACAACGTCAAAACGCCGTTTGTTGTACTTCGGTAGTATAAGCAGTCGGTTCCCTGCCGCCAGTTCGTTTCGCGCGTTCGTTGTTTTGGGCGTTTGTTTTTTTTTTTTTTAAGCTTGACGGCAAGGCGACCGCCCTGCTTGATAATAATTGTTCTTCGTATAAACCCTGCCTGCCTTACTATACACTCATTATTTAAAATGTTCAGCAACAAAGCACTTTTATTCAAGCTGGTATAGCGTAGCTGGTAAAAGCAGGATTTTATCAAAGCGGTAAGACGAATGAAATGTTAAAAAAACTAATTTAGTTTTCCAGGTACTGCAGTTTATATTAAAATCACTTTGTAACCGAGTAACTACTCTGACTTTATAATTAGTGTGAAATTATCCATACAAAGTATTTAATGCAGTTTTGAACACTGACAAGGCCGCATAGTTACTTTATGGAATAACTGAACTATGCACTTAGTCAAGTAGTACATTTCCAAAGCTAATGCAATTACTGTTACAAAGTGAACTAATGTATGCACAACAACTCTTTGCTCTGAATGTTTCACGTTATTAGTGTTGAATAGTGGCGTGTGCGTGAGTGCGCGTTAATGTATTAAACAAGGTGTCAATTAGAGAAAGTAATCAATGATCATATTGTTTATTGTAACAAATAAATAAATTATAATGTAGGGATGTATTTATTAGCCTAATTCGGTGTATTAGCGAATTTTCATAGGAAAGATGAATAATTACATTTACTGTAATGGTGAGACCAAAGGTAGGGTGTGGTCATTGAGCACCGACCACGGTCCTCAGAACACGTTTTGGGGTGGCATTAAAAATTATATATATAAGTTGGTAGTGGCTAAAACGAGTCTGTTAACCAACAAATCCAACCTCCAATAAAACAAGTAAAGGTTTTTGAGATTTTTCGTACTAGAATGAAACTTTTTGGTTTTTTAACTAAAAATAATCGGTACCAGGAACTGGCACATACTTTCTTACAAACATATTTAAATTATCAAACAGATTCACTGTGACTTCACAATTGTAGGTGGGGTAGGAGAGGTGATAGTGGAGTAGGAGATTAACTAATAAATATTGTTATTATTAGTTAAAGAGAAAACTATTCGATCGATTTCGAACAAATTTGCACCAAACACGTCAATTAGGCCTGTATAGATGCACGAAAAAAGGTTTTGAATTTTTTTGAAAAAAAACCTCCTTTATGGCAAAAAAAAAACCCCTAAAAACAGTTATTATTATTAGCTAAACAAGAATTTTTAGAAAGATGCTGTTTTTTGCATATGGTAGGGTACATTAAAGTCTACTAATAAGCCAAATTTGATCAATATCGTTAGAGCTGTTTTTTTCTATAAAAAAAATATAACAGATTTTTGGGAGTATTTTTGCCTAAAAGGGGGTTGTTTTTCCAAATTTTTCAAATTCTTTTTTCGTGCCTCTATACAGGCCTACTTGACATGTCTGGTGCAAATTTGTTTGAAATCGATCGAATAGTTTTCGCTCTAGCTTTGTATACATACAGACATACATAGGCCTACATACAGCCATACATACATACAAACATACAGACAGACATTTCGTAAAAACTACTTTTTGGGACTCTGGGAATCCCGAAACGGATATTTCCACAAAAATATCACATCGATTTTTTTTGCGATCACTATACTTTTTCTATACTATAGTATAGTGAGAAAGTAAAATAAATACATGAGTTTATTCTGAACATTTGCTTTCCCATACGACCTTAATTATAGCCCGTCCCGAATCCCCTAAATCGATTAAAACGAAAAAATACCGCTTAAATACCCGGTTCAAATTGACTTCAAATTGGGTAGTTTCTAATGCGAGGCCGACGGACGGGAAGCAAACTCGCTTCGTAAAATGAGGCCAATAGAGCGCGAACACATAAATCCATATTTATATAATATTTTCAAAGACACCCAAAACATGTTCAGGAGCCATGATCGGTATTCATTTACCACACCCGACCTTAGGTCTCACCATAAGGGTCACTGCATAAGCTCACCTTTCCCATCGTATTTCGCTAATAATGCCCCTTACATTTTCTTAAAAACACAAACAAAATTTGGAAAACGGTTGACAATAAAGGCTATCCATGTAACTTCCCGCTAAGTTTAATTACAACACTATTTTTGGAAATTTTGAACTGCCATAACTTTTGAATGAATCAACCGATTTTTATGCGATTTGAGGCAATCGATGCAGTTTTTTAAGTACATTGAAAGAATCACCAACAAAAATTTTCAGATGAAAAGTTTCGGAGAAATTGAGAAAAAACACTTGTTTTTATTTTCTTTCGTTCACGATATCTTACGAACGAATTAACCGATTTTGACCGGACTGGTAGCGATCGACGTCGCTTTTCAAGGTTAAAAGCTGATTAGATTTTGGAATTGATCGGTAAAGCCGTTTAAAAGTTATTAAAAAAAAAAAACAGATTTGAAATTTCTTTATTTCTTAGTTTTTTCGAAATTTCTCAGAACCTACCGGTCCAAATTAGTTTAAATTTTTAGGAAATCTAAGTTTGATGGAACTCTTTAGAACGCCGTTTAGTAGGATCAAATCGGTTAAGCCGTTCAAAAGTTATAAGCGTGTCACATACTTACATACACACACACATACATACAGACAGGGTGACACCCTCTCGGGAGTGGTCAGGGAAGATTCCTAGGACCTCAAAACGTCGAGATCTGATGAATACTCGATTTTCGAAAAACGGGGTGAAACCAATAACTTCCCGATTTTAGAAAATTTTCAATTTTCTTAGCGGGAAGTTAAAAAAATCTTAGGTTATGCGTAGACTGATGAACTAACACATGTATAGCAATTCATTACCATATCATCCAATTGAATAAAATAACAGATAAAACAGCTGTTTGCTCAAGTATTTCCAATAACAGCTGATTTCAAACGTTTAAGCAATTATTTGTATTTATAACTTTTATATTAGGTTTTTTATTAAAGTATAGACCTGAGCATTGCTGGTTCTTTTAACCTTTATTATAACTGCTGTTGTAAAATATACGAAATAATTTGATTTGAATATTTAACATTATTTATCATCTTAGCTTTGAGGTTATTATTATAAAGAAAAAATAACATGATTATGTGTGTAGAAGGTTCCAACGGGGTTGGCGTGCGGAGCACGCAGGGGTTTCCTCTAGTTGTAAGCATTATAACAACGGTTTCACACCATGGGATGAATAGTTTTACTTTTATACAATTTGTACCTATTTAAGATTCTTTGTTCACAATTACTTTTCTCAAATCTCTCTATTGCATAAAAACATCCTGATATTCACGCAAAAAGTCTGGATCTAATGCGTGAATATCCATTTTCAATTTTCTTTTAGCGGGAAGTTAAAAAGAAAAGTAAGCAACGATTGCTTGAAGTTATTACGAGTGTGGACCATGCAGTTTCACTTTTTTGTTTGTTTTCAAAAATGTAAATGTTATCAGGATAAGCGGTTTGATTATCACAATATTCCAATCGCTACAACTATTACCACCCTGTTCTAAATATTTATTTTGCTAGAAATCATATGAAAATGTTCCAAACAAAACAAAAGATAATACACTTCAGTCGGTTTAGAATTATTTATTATAAATGAAGCTTTCAAATCCAAACAATAAACCACTTCCCAGAAAATACCTATAGACATTTTTTTAATCTACATACTTCCAATATTCCAGGTGTGCAAACATTACTACCTGGTTAAGGGAGCTTAGTTTTCATTGGTTTTAGAGTAATCGTTATTCAATTGTACAAGTACAACATATCAGCGCTCTTGTAACCATTTCTGGAAACACCAATCCGAGATTCGTTCGTTCTTTTTCTCTATTAACATTTTCCCCATCTCTAGTAATTATTATCATATGAATTCCAGTGGATTTATCGAAAGCAAAAACCAGTACAGAATTTCAACGTTTTGTCTAACTCGTTATCTCTGTACCAAGAAAAGGAATGCCTATTCATATCGACATACTAGTTGCATTCGGACCAAAGTTTCTTATCAATGCAGGTTTTTTCACTGCTACACAAATTTACAAAAAAATTGCGTGAAACACTCGCACCTTAGAAGCTCAACTTCTAGGTTCTGCAAACAAAGAAACAAATATTGAAACTTCTTCAGCTAATGTACAGTATAATACGAAACCGTAAACTGGTTACTAGACTTTTTACTTTTAGGAGTCGACAAACATGCACAGTTATGAATAACAAAGCCAGGTTGTATTTTTTTTTTTTTTTCTTTCCATGCCACTTTGGGCCTTTTCGGCTAACGAGCATGTTTTTTTGGGTTTTTAATATTTTATGGTCCCCCGCGGGATTTGAACCCGGGACGTCTTGCTTATGAGGCAAGTACCATAGCCGTTGAGCTATGACAGAGGACAGCCAGGTTGTATCAACGCAAAGTGCAGTACCTGGGAATTCCAGAGGGCTTAGCTTCACTGTTTTTATACTAATTACTGTGTTTTATTACTTAGATTGAGTGATCTAGCGGATGAAACCCTTGTAAAAAATAACAGATGTATCATCTTTAACATTTCAATGTTATTTAAATGGGGGAAATGTGTAACTTTGATTGGCCATTGTGTTGGATAGAGTCAACATACAGACCTCCGCTTTGCGCCAATCTTCTTCTTGTATCAAGGTCTTTAAAATAAGGTGTCATTCAATTGGGGTTCTCATTTAAAATTTTCGACTTCCCCCCAAAATACCCCATTTTTGGGGAGGGGTTGAAATTTACGATACACCAAAACACAAAATTTTTTTTCAAGTTAAGAATCCCTTCACAAATTTAATCTATTTCAGGCCAGCAGGGGAATTGATAGTTTTAAAACCTTTAAAGTGATACAATCGTTTTGGCACCTTATTCTGAAGAACCTTATCTACCCCATCCTGACAACGGCTGGTAGCTAAAGCGAGAACCTAAAGCTATATCCGTAAGGAAACGTCCTCGCAGGAGAACCAACACTGACAACCCACATCACACGTCACATCAATGGCGCCAACACAGCTTGAACGCACATGCACGCTAAGTAAATACGTTTTATTTAGGTCCTAAGTCTTAACATGGTTCGTTACATTTCTATACGATGCAGTCTGAACGAAGCTTGTGAGTCGTAACACACTCTAAAAAAATGCACATTGGTGGTAATTCTTTGTCACCAATTCAAAAGGCTTAACTTAATGTTGTTCCAAATTAAGTAAGTTATTTGCGTCTGGAAAAAACAACATTAAAGAAAGAAAGTCAAGCGCATTGAATAAATAGCAGAAGCGCTGACAAATTGGCGCTACGTTCTATTTAATAATGTCCTGGAAATAAATGACTTCTTCCCCCGGCAACTTCTGGCAGTCGAAAATATGTTTATTCTTTCAAAGCAAAACAAATATTTAACCTGTTATAAATACACGCTATTATCTGTACTTAGTTCAGAATGGTTGCGTCTCTAAATTGAATAAATAATACATACTATTATTTTCTATTAGATTAATCTATTTTTATGATAAAGTTTCTTGAAACATGACTTGTTTAATAATTCGACCACTCAGCTGAACCGCAGACGTGAGTTGAGCAAATTTCCAAAATGAAGTTTATATGCAAATTTTTTAGGTTTTCAACCAACAATTTGGGAAATAGGTCTATTCACGACAGTGCTGAATAGCTGCAAAATGGTTCGCACGCCATTCCGCATATTGGGAGTATCTTCAATACACAAAACATTGAGTGCTTTGCACGCCAACCCCGTATCGGCGGTATCTTCAATAAACAGCGCATTGCGTGCTTCGCACGCCAACACCCATATTGGAAGTATCTTCAATACACAATGCATTGCGTGCTTCGCACGCCAACCCACGGTAGAATCCACTACATGGCTTTGAACAGGGTACTTCTATGGTATTTTACGTTTTGATCGATTTTGGGGGAACCAAGCAAGCTATAAGGTCGCGTAAAAAAACAAAATGTGCAGAATAACATCCTACATTTATATTTGTAGAAAAAACTCTAAAAAAATCATTCTCTTAGGAAAAATCTAAAAAAATATTTACTTCTGGTCAAAAATCGTGCTTCCGGTTGTTGGATTTTTTTGCTAACGAACTCGTCCGAGGGATGTGGACAACCAACATGTGTACCAAATTTGAACCAAATCGGAATTAAAATGCGGCCGCTAGAGTGCGAACACATATATACATATATATATATGATTTTTAATGACACCCCAAAACGTGTTCTGTTGACCATGATCGGTGCTCATTTGCTACTCCCGACCTTGGGTCTCACTATAAGGGCCACTGCAATAGCTCAGTTTTCCTATGAAAATTCGCTAATAATAAAACAATATTAACAGAGTTTAAATTACGTGCCCCCTTAGAAAAGTCCCTTTTAAATTCTAATTAAATACTTATACGCAAAGCTAAGTTGAGACTTTAGTTGGACAAGTTCAAACAATCGTAGTCCTTCTGGTGCACGTGCCGCGGGCTGTCTGTCATGAACGTAACATATCAAAGAATTTAGCAGCCTAACATCTTCCTCCCCCCCTCCCTACACCAGTGGACAGTTTTGCCGGGTTAGTTTGTTGTTTGTTGTTTGTAGCGGTCTATCTTTGACCTTGAGCACGCACCCGTGGACAAGACTACCCAGGGCTCTATAACAAGGGCTATACCGTTTCTTTGATCTCGGCACTGTGAAGCCAGTTTCACTCTGGCGTCACTGTACTGATAACTGCGAAGATTAGAGCAGCGGACTCGTTGTGCGCGCAGTCGTTAACTCGCTGTTGTAACTCGATGGAAAAACTTCAGTATAATAAAACTTAGATATTCTTAATCTACATAAAGTACGGATTCTAACAGTATAAAACACTTTTATTTTAACTGGTATTTCGAATTTTAATAATTGAAAATATTTGAGAATTATCACAGACTGTCATGGAAAAGTTACTGCTAAAAACACTGCTAACACAATCGAAAGAGAATCGTTTTGAACCAATCTTGCTAAAGACCTGATTGCTGTATTTGCGTTTAAGAACACGCGGAATAAAAAACCAACTACAATAAAACTTCGCTGGTGAGAGAACTACCACAAAATCTTTCTACATCACTTGCTTTTGCAGACACAGTATGAGAAAGATATTTCCAATGTCACAATTATAAGAAGAAACGTCCTATCAGAATTAAAAACATAGGATGCCATCAGTATATGATTAGTAGAACATGTATAAGCTAATGTATATGGTAACGTAGTACATTGTCGTTCATAAATTATTTTAGTGCACTGCTATAAAAACTAATTATGTATATGGTGTGTAATTTATTTACCTTGATACTGGGTTTGCACACAAAAATACACAACTCATACACATAACACTCCAATAGGAAACAAAACTTAAAAATATTTTATGCGGACTGATAGTCCGCGCATGTCAACTGGTGTTTCAGTTGGCCACGTGTGTACCAGACGGTTAATACTACTGTTACCTTTCCAAAAGAAATGCTGCGTCTAATGGCTCGAAGCCCAGCTTTATACGTTCAGACGTTCTCACTTATGTGACAGGTACCCACCAACTTAAGTAATTTTGAAAATTTTTGGAAGTAAATTGAAATAGATAATGTTTTTATTAAAATAGGTGATTACATTAATGAAAAAGAATTAAGAATAATAATAATAAAAATTAATTAAATAAATAGTAAATGCATGTTAAGATAGAAATATTTTCTGACGCAAATGACCCTTCACCTCGTAATAATACATAATAATTAAAATTATTAATAATAAAGAGTCCACTAACAGCGGACTTAGGTATATTGTTGGCTAGAACATACCTTACACTGCTGATCAATCAGTTCCTAGGTCAATTAAGTGAGGGGGACGCCGATTGAACGCATCGTGGTATGCAATAGTCAGTCTGGGAGTGAAAGCGTTCGTGTAGAGACTCAATGTCATAAATGGGTTTGCCTCATGGCTTTATTTTAGTTTAGGTTAGTAAGGGACCAACGGAGACCTTGTAGAGAAGGACAATGCACCGTAGTTGAAACCTCTACAAGCTTACCAAGTATTGAGGGACGCATCCACCTACATCCTGGCATCACCCGTACGTCCGCACGAGGACCGAAAGGTAAATTATGACCAAGGAAGACGCCTCTTCAAGGAAACAGATACCGGGGAGCTGGACCTAAGGAAGCGGGGCCCCGTCACATTTAATGCCGACACAAACAGACAGACGTACACGACTTTGTTATGCGTATAGATTAGATATTGACCAAATACAATCAAATCCATGCAATTATAAAATGAAATAAAATCATTATTTTTGTACAGTAGCAATTTAAATATTGTACTGTTGTTTACTAAAGACCACACAAATGAACAATACATGTTAAAACGCATTAACCGGTTATAATTTCATAGAATAAAGTACAACTTGTTGTTTGATCAAACAAAGCCAGCGAAACTAAAAACAATTAGGCCAATCAATGAAACGCGACGCTTGCGGCATTAATTTACCGTAATCACCCGGAATTGTATGAAATAATCTGTCAATCACAGGAAGTTGGGAGCTCAATAATGGTATTATAGGTTGTAAAAAGTCATCAATTATAACGCTAGGCTTCAATCGATTAACATTGGTTTTGGCGTGTTCGTCTTTCTCCATCTCTCTCGCTCTGCATACAACGCTGATTCTCCTTTTTATGTAATTTTAATTTATATTTTTTATAGCTAAGTCATGATTGATTACGTTTACTTTTTCATTAACTAGTGAATTTCCATAGGAGTCACTATCTATTGCAGTTACCCTTATAGTGAGACCTAAGTATGTGAGTAGTGAATGAGCACCGACCATGGTGTCCAGATTTAGGAAGCATTTCGCACGATATGGTCCACATTTAGTACACACTGTCTAAGTCGCTTGGTTGAATTCGTTAGCCAAAAAATCCAATAACCGGAAGCACGTGTTTTGACCGGAAGTAATTTTTTTTTTCGTACTTGAATAAAACTTTTTAGGTATTTATCTTAAGGGTCTGCTCCAGTAAACGAGAAAGCAACAGGAAACGCACTTCCGGTATCACTGTATCCCTATCTAAGCAGTGCAATTTCTTGCAGCTGAACGCTTTGACATTGCCTCATTTCAAACCATTTTATAAGTCTACCTTTTGTAATTGCGTGTTGAAAAAAAAACTGAATATTCTTTATAAAATTTCAAATCCTGCTTGCAAATTATTTTTCATTATTATTTTTTTATTGTGTTAGGAAAAAAAGTCAAACTTTGTACTTACAAAATGTCAGTTACTTGACAAATGAAACAAATTTTAAAAAATGTAAATTGCAAGAAGGATGCGTATTGTGACTGTGCTTAAAATGAGACCTTGCAAACAATTTTATGATAAAAAGTAAACGAAATAAATGGTACGAAATTTAACATTGCTCTTATGGGATAAAAATCCATTTTATTTTTACTGGAGCAGACCCTTAAGGGGGCGCTACCCTACCCGCCATATTGAATCTGATTCCCATAAGAGCAATGCTAGAGAATAGTCATTTTTTCCCGTTAATTCGTGGAATAAATTAAAAAAATTGGTTTTATTTTGAAGTACTCTCATATGCGGATGTTGATTGCCGAATACATTTTCAGAAACCGTTTTATTGTTTTCTTAAACGTGTGAAATAAATAGTAAAAAATAGTTAACTTTATTAATTTTTTACTCAGTTGCAAAAAGAGATATTGCAAAAATCCTTAGCAATCAACACCCACAATCTATTTTACTTTAAGAAAAAAAATACAGCTTTCGTTTTTTGACAAAAACAACACAAAAATATGCTTAATAGTGAAGGAATGTTTTGGTTATTTAACATTGAAATCGGTAGGACTCAATATCGTCGTTTTGAATGTGGAGAGCCGAGCCTTAAACAGTAAGTGCAGCATATTATGTTGCACAATTTGTCCTTTTACACGACCTTATAGCTCGTTTAGTTCCCCCAAAATCGGTCAAAACGTAAGATACCATAAAACTACCCGGTTCAAAACCACTTGACATCTTCTGATCCGAGGACGACGAGTTTGTACGGTGGGAGCGAAGCGAAGAAGTCCAAGGCCACAAGGTCGAGGCACAGACTCGCTTAAACGAGTGGAACGAATCAGTGCGTGAGTTGCAGCTGGAGGCTTAGGGTGCAAACAAATTCTACAAATATATTCCGTAGACGAGGCACCTTCATGAGTAGCCTAAAATTGTTAGATGAAACCCTAAAACAATAAATTTTATTTTGAAAATTCGCTAAACTTACGCCAGGGGTTTTGCTGAGTGATTGAATTACTTTTCAAGGGCAGTTGAAGCTTGTAATCCCATCCATGTTAAATTTCCAATATTGGTGACACAATATCTCAGAAACTACTTTACATACAAAAGTGAAATTTGTAGACCTGTTTTATTGGTTCGTAAGGAGTACACTGAACTAGAGTTAATATGAAATCTTAGTTAATATGTTATTAATGTTTTAATATAGTACTACATCTCATGTTTGTATGCAATGTTTTATAATTTATCATATTATTTATTTATAAGATGTCCACTATTTATAATAACATAGTCAAGATAAACGGTAACAGTTAACTGACACAAACTTTCTCCCAACTTACTGTAGTCAAAATAATATTGTTTTTAATCATTTTATTTACTACTTTTTAGAACAAAACAAAAAAAAATATTCTACCTACGTCAATCGTATAAAAAAATTATTGTCTCAGGCGGGATTCGATCGCGCGACCTTTGAATTACTGGCCGTGCTCGCTACCGTGGTGCTACCCCGTGCGGCCGCGATGTTAGATTGACAACACAAACTTGTTTATTTTAAACATTTCCCCATAATTATAAAACGCCGAAGTTTGAAGTTTTGATAAAAGCGGGTGGTGTCATTTTGTTTGGCATCTTAAGCACTATACATACTAAAAATTTGATCAAAATCGTTAGAGCCGTTTTTGAGAAATTTGAATTTTTGTCGTTTTTTATGGGTTTTTAGGGGTAAATTACCCTTAAAAATTAAAAATTCCAAAAAATGAAAAAAACGCCTGGAGATATTAGGGTTTAGTACCTACATACCAAATTTCATGAAAATCGGACCAATAGTGTCCTCTCTGGTCGTGTATACATACAGACAGACTGACAGACAGACACCACTCTAAAAACACTTTTTTCGGTTCAGGGAGCACCAAAACAAAAAATCCACTAAAAATATTTTTGGGTTCAGGGAGCACCAACACAGATAATTGCACTAAACAATTTTTTGGGGTTCTGGGAGCACCAAAACAGATAATTCAACTGAAAATTCAAATTCGAAAATTTTTACGAAAACAATACTTTCTCCATATACTACGTATAGGGTGGAGAAAGTAATATTATAAAATCGTTAAGACATCCTAGAATTGTTTTAACGTATAACTCGTAAACTAAATATGCTTAAAATTAGACAACATCATTGTACCGCATGGACTATTGTAAACCAGTAACTCATTCAAAGCAAACTCGACTTTAAAATTGATATATGATATGGTTACGCCGAGTTATGTCATCCACTTGTGTTGCCGAGCCCTGAATACAGATAGCAGCACGTTTTCAATTTACCCCTGCAACAAACAGTGTAAGGTATTTGTCTATTTACTGTAAAAACAAATGATGCGGATTTGCCTAGGGGAGTTGAAACGTTCCGGAAAATATATATCACCCATTCTGTAACTACGTGAGTGGTATTGTAAATAACATTTCCCTGAAATGTTTATAGATATTTGTTTGATTACGAAATCGAGTCTTGGTGTCTTTTGTATACACTTGTACAGCAAAAAACACCATAGATTGGAAAACGAGGGCATTAAATTAATGTTCTTGAATTTAAGAATTCAAACCCACACAAACACACCCCAGCGCAAACGTTGAACATTTGAGTTCGTACAGTTCGTCAGTCAGAAATTATTTGACTGGCAAATTTCAATAGAAAATGTAAGCTATTGCTTTGGAAACGTATCAAAACGTAATTATTAACAACCATAATTCTTTAATATTTTTTATTGTTTACAAAAATAAAATTTGATAAACGCGTCCTAAAATATTGGTTTAACCCTGCGAATTTTAATGGCACATTGCTATTAAAATACAAATTTGATGTAAGTGCAACAATAAATAAACACAACAAAAACTACATTTGAAAAGATTGTGTATGATATCACTACAGTTATTAGCGAATTTACATAGGAAAAATGAGCTATTGCAGTGGCCCTTATGGTAAGACCCAAGGTCGGGAGTAACGAATGAGCACCGATCATTATCCCCAGGACACGTTTTGGGGTATCATTAAAAATCATATATACATAGGCTATGTACATGTATATGTATATATACATGTATATGTACTATGTATATATGTGTTCGCACTCTAGCGGCCGCATTTTAAGTCCGATTTCGTTCAAAATTGGTAAACAAGTTGGTTGTCTACGTCGCTCGGACGAGTTCGTTAGCCAAAAAAATCCTACAACAGGAAGCACGATTTTTGACCGGAAGTAACTATTATTGTAGATTTTCCTGCGAGAATGAATTTGTTTTTTTTAATTTTTTCTACAAATATAAATGTAGGGTGTTATTCTGCACATTTTTTCACGCGACCTTATAGCTCGCTTGGTTCGCCCAAAATCGTTCAAAACCTAAAGTAACATAAAGGTACCCGGTTCAAAGCCATGTGGCGGATTCTACCGCAGGGTTGGCGTGCGAATCACGCAATGCATTGTGTATTGAAGAGACTCCCAATACGGAGGTTGGCGTGCGAAGCACGCAATGCTTTGTGTATTTAAGATATGCGGAATACTCCCAATACGGGGGGTTGGCGTGCGATGCACGCAATTTTTTGTCTATTGAAGATACTCCCAATATGCGGAAAGGCGTGCGAACCATTTTGCAGCTACTCAGTACCGTCGTGAATAAACCTATCTCCCAAATTGTTGGTTGAAACACTAAAACTTAGGCCTATAAACTTAATTTTTCGAAATTTGTTCAACTCACGTCAACGGTTCAGCTGCGTGGTGGAGTTATTTGTTTATCTAGGGTGTAAAGTTGATTTTGTCGCACGAGATAAACATTTGACGCCCGAGGCGTAGCTGAGGCTGTTCATGTTTATTGAAAATGCATCCGTAATACACCCAACGTTTTTTCTACAGCTAAATTTTAAATTAGTGTTTTAGTTTTTTAAAAGATCTGTTTTACAGAGGTTAGTATAACAACAATCAACATTTTCAGAACATCCTACATCAGCTAGGGTGCAAAGTAAACAGCTGGCAAATGGTGAAGTAAAACAAAGAGGTATAATTACTTGACGCTGAACACATGTAGTTTAGTTTGCGCACGCTGTGAGTGTGCAAAAACGCACTTTATTAGGTGCAGAAAAAGTATATTATTAAACTGAAAAAGAGTACTGAATATAACAAAAAAAATAATAAGTACAGTAATAAGTCTAGTTTGTTTAATTTAATAAACCAGAGGTTTAACAAATTCAGTAATTGGTAAATAACTAGTGGCTTATAGGGACAGTAACAATATATACAAAAACACAGCTACAATTACAAAACACATCACAAAACTGCACATTCAGGTGTTGTTATGATAGCTGAATTTTCCAATTTATATAAAACTAGGGGAGACCCCTGCGTGCTCCGCACGCTAACCCCCCACTAGAACCTTATAAAAACATATGTTATCTTTTCTTTATAACGTAGGTGTAGTATTAATAATAACCTCAAAACTAAGATCGTAAATAATGTTAAATGGTCAAATTAAATTATTTCTTATATTTTATAACAGCAGTTATAATAATGGTTAAAAGAACCAGCAAGGCTCAGCTGTCTGCACTTTAAAACCCTAACCTGAAAGCTAGAAATACAAAAATAATAGCTTTAAATTTTGAATACAGCTGTCAATGGAAATATTGGAGCAAACAGCTATTTTATCTTTTATTTAATTCAATTTGTTGCTATGGTAATAAATGTAAATACATGTGTTGGTTTATCATTCTAGGCCTAACCTAAGAATTTTTGCCGACTAAATTTACAAATATAGAAATAAAAACAGTTTTTTATCGACATGAATTATAGCCTATGTTACTCAGGGATAGTGTAGCTTTTTATTAGCAAAACTATTTTTTCAATAGGTTCAGTAGTGCCAGAGATTACCCTCTACATACAAACAAAAAAACTAACTTTTCCTGTTTATAATATTAGTATTATAGATTACCTGTTTTTAACACTAAAATCACTTGATTTACACCTATATATTCCCATGCTATTTAAATGGGAATTATTTTATATATTCACCCGTTTTCAACACTAAAATCACCTGATTTACACCTATATATTCCCATGCTTTTTGCATGGGAATTGTTTTATATATTCACCCGTTTTCAACACTAAAATCACCTGATTTACACCTATATATTCCCATGCTATTTAAATGGGAATTATTTTGTATATATTCACCTGTTTTTAACACTAAAATCACCTGATTTACACCTA
>JAGFPH010008025.1:26942-59841 GCA_018207615.1 Philaenus spumarius | reverse complement strand
GTCAAAATTCGACCAATGTTGATGTAAAGTAACAAATAATTCAACTTGTTTTTCACCTTTTTAATTTATTAATTCTCAATTCAATTACCATCTCCACTTATCTTAACAATACTACTTTCATTTACTATCAGGGATGACAAAAATAAAAAATCTAAACAAAACTGCATAGTTCAATTACACACCAACATACACAGCAGCAAATCAGACCTAAAACACATAAACAATATAACCTAAGTCATCTGTTGACAGTCGAGTAAAGTAAATAACTTATTATTTGAAACTCAAATAGGTTATCAACTGTTTAGAACCAACGATTTATTATTAATTTAGTAGTAGCATGCTTCATAGACAAAAAATGCCCCTCAAAATCTTTTTTTATTCCACATTTGTTCGGGAGTTGAGTAACAAACTAGCGGAAAACGAGATGTTTAGTGCTACTGCATCATGTACGTATGTTGGCCCTACTGGAAAACTCCCTATACGTTTTTGAGCCATGGAACTGTGATCCGAAATAGTTTTTTTGAATTGCGTGAAATGGTAAGGCTCGATTTGTACCCCAAATTCTTTTCACCGTTATCTGAGAGCGAAGACGGGCGCATCTGCTAGTATGACACAAAGAAATGTGTTTATTTTTAGCGTGTTTAATCTTACTTCAGGGGTCCGTGCTCTTGAGCAGCCAATCGATGGTATAAGGGCATCAAGTAGAGCTAACTTTAGTTAAGATCAGGTAAATACTATAAATACTCGCCGTAAGAGAGCTATTCTAGAAAATGTATAAGAATTTGTTAGATATAAAACCATGGGCGCCCATATGATATTTTCTGCGGGGGGAGGGGAGGCTAGAACGGTGTACGAGGCATAACACGTTCACTGCAAAGGACGCACATGTGACGTTGACACTGAACACTATGAGAAGCGGCCGACGCACAGTGCATTGCACGCCAACCCCCGTATTGGGAGTATTTTCAATACACAATGCACTGCGTGCTTCGCACGCCAACACCCATACTGGGGGCGCCCATGTATAAAACGTTCCTGGAAAACAAGTCGCATGCGTGTCTGAAACGCACCGAAGTAAGGTTTTGCAGTGATTAGAGGTTCCAACCCCGGGATTAGCCAAGCCCAATCCCGAGATTTTCGGGATTGATAATTAGATTAAAATTAGATTCATCGATTTTCTCGAAAATGATGTTTTACTTGTTATTTTCTAGGTGAACCTGTTTGTATAATGTACAGTAGGCGAACTATTTTTATTACAAAATTATTGTAATCAAATATAACTTTAATTAATTAAAAGAAGAAAAAAACGATAATTTATGTCAAAACCTAGAACTGATGATGTTAACTCAAACTGCGAATGTTACTTTTTAATATTCATACATTCTTATCAGCCAAACCAACCCTCCGTAGCCGTGACACCCTACCGAAGAGGCAGACTTGACCTTCAACGATCTCGCTCGCGTCTATAGTGTTACAGTTTACTATAGTTTGGTGTGTAATAAAGTTAGTTTTACATAGTAGAGTAGCTGAATAGCCACTTGGAATATTATTTTGTTTGTGCGTGTCTTGGTATTATATGAGAAATTAAAATTACAGTAGATATTTAGTTTCAAAGTTTTTTTCATTAGTTTAAGTTAAAAAATGTGTGTTCTTTTACATGGTTTTCTGGTTTTTACGAAGTTTTAGTGTTTACTTCACTTTCACTTAGTAGTATATATGTACCTTTTTACCGTTTGTGTTCCTTCAGCACTTAAAATATATATTACTAAAGTTTGTTCCATAAATAAATACCAATTTCATATGTTGTTTCGATAAAACTCCTAGTTCCCAGCCCCAGGTTAGGCAAAGCAATCTTATAGGTTTAATATACATGTTATTAAAAAAAGGTTATTAGGTAACCTTTGGTAAAAAAAAAGTTGGTAAAACTTTGACGTCTTTGATATACCCGGAAAATTTAAATCTAATATACAGTTTAAATATCATGCAAAGCAAAAGTGAAAATATACAAATATATGCTATACAGACGCAAATACATTATGTATAGCCTATAGGCTAAATGAGCTAAATGTATCAATTTTATGGAGGGTTTAATATACATAAACAAAATAATTTAAAGGAGTTTAATTACTATAAAACCTAATTTTCGTAAGGTTATCAGAGAAAAATTAATAAATCTGAATCCCGGGATTGAGAAAGTGGTCTGGGATTAAAACCCCTAGCAGTGATATACTTAAATATTCAATACACGTATATGTAGTAATGCTATGCTTGCCGGACTCATTACTAGTCAATCTGCCTACTTATTGCGATATTGAGCAATTTATCCAACCTACAGAATGTACGTATAAGCAGTTGTACTTCCGCCTTCAGTTTTGTACAAGGAGTGTTAATAAAATACAGGGTCATATTCTCTAAAAAAAAGCCTAATTAAACTTATGTCGCACTTGTCCTGAACAGCCATGATATGCCCTACAAAAACCAAAATCCGATTGTCCCCGTGTATTTCAATGTAGCGCCCACTTGTCCTGCAACAGCAGCAACCAGCATGCTGGAAGCGCAAGGTCGGAGGAGAATTCGGAATTTGTTGGGCTGTGCAGGGCATGGCAGGTCTGTGCTATGCCGGTCAAGTACGCGCTACCTCTTCATGCAGCGTCCAGCAGATAGAAGGCGTTCGTGTCAATTCGTCGACTCTCAGCAAAGTTCGGCTAAATAGACGTCAGTCAGTAAACAGGGCCAGGTGTGTTTTAGTCAAGGTGTCTAGAGTTACAAGTTATGCTCGATCTCCGGATTTTACGGACAACGAGATTGAGGCTGATGACGTCACGCCGTGACCCCCGTCGACGTTGTATAACGCGCACGTAACGTTTAAACTAAAACTGCTGTAAAAATTAGATAACGTTTTACAGAATAGCTTATTCTTATACCAAATTTTACGTTAGGTCATGAAGACTCTAACAGTGTAAGTATGAATGTTCTAAAAAAAATTTAACTATGTATTTTATATTAATAAACTTTCTTATGTTATGGTTGGTGTAGTCGAAAATATACAAAGCCGGAAACGTTTTTATTTTTTTGTCAGGAAAAAATTCCCGCGGGAAAAATATAGGTAAAAGTTTAAATTTTAATAATATTTGGTTGTTGTTCAGCTAGGTTGTTATTTTTTGGCAGCGAGTTTATTACGATGATGGGCGGTATAGGGATCGAGCATACCTTGTAGCTGTACCGGGTGTCCCACGAAGAGGTCCCTATTTTTGAATTGATATGACAGACGTATAGAGCGCGCTACAGACTTGAAATTCTACAGTCGTGACTAACACATATGTAAAAGAAATACCCCTGAGTATCAGTTAATTCTGACTGATCCAAACAAAATGGCTGAAAAACAAAAAAACAACAAAATCAGCAATCGTATTTTAAGGGTAAACCTACTTTTATATAGAATAGGAACAGCTACAGCTGTTTAGACTATTTTAAATCTATCAGCTGACTGCGTGTATCCACAACAATAAACATATTTGGTAATAAACATTGGCATTTGTTATTAAGTTGCATTGTTAAGTGTCTTATGTACCATGCCGTTTTCAACTGAGCAAAAAGTGAAATGTTGTTCCTGGGCGATTGCCTTTGAAAATGATTATGAAGCAATAAGGTGTTTTAGGGAAAGGTACCCAGGTGTAGTTCCACCGTCAAGGAAATCTATTCGTAAGTGGAAGACTATTCTACTAGAAACGGGGTCAATACAAAAAAAAAAAATACCATAGATCCTCCAACATAGAAAATGAAGAAATCGTATGTGCTGCTTTCATGGAATCTCCAAATACGCCTAATTCAGTAAAAAAGGTGGAATCTGCTACAGGGATACCGAAGTCATCTGTCCAAAGGTATGCCAAAAAGAACAAAATCAAACATTATACTCATTTAGTTCACGGACTGCTTGAAGATGATCCTGACAGACGATTGGAATTTTGTTCGAAAATAATTGAAAAGACTGACGTAGATAGCAAATGGCATGAAGGAATCGTGTTTTCAGATGAAGTGACATTTTATCGAACAGGAACTGTAAACAGGCATAATTGTCATTACTATAACACAAAAAATCCACATATCTTACAAGAAGAGAAATTAAAATCAACAGGTATAACAGTTTGGGCTGCTGTTACCAAGGATGGTGTTTTATCGTATGACATATCCCGACAAACAATGACTGGAGAAAGGTATGCATCAGTTTTAAGCAATCACATAGTTCCTCATCTTTCTCAGCCTGAGATGAAAGACGTTTTTTTCCAACAGGATGGAGCTCCTCCGCATTATGCTAATGTGGCCAAAGCAGTTTTGGACCAAAATCTTCCTAACCGTAGGATAGGTCGTGGCAGCAGCTTCATGGACTGGCCCCCAAGGTCTCCAGACTTGACTGTTTGTGACTTTTTTCTGTGGGGCTTTTTGAAGGAGAAGGTTTATTGTCATAACATTGCGACATACGATGAACTAATGAGGTTGATCGAAGAGGAACTGTTGTTGATACCTAGAGAGTTGTTCAGCAAAGCGTATGACTGTTTTCTATTTCGTTGTCATCAGTGCATTGCGATCGATGGACATCAGTTTGAATAAGGTTTATGGATCAAATAGATTTAATTTATTTATGAGTTACTTATACCTTTAATTCCCTAACGTTGTTTAGTGCTCAGTAACATCGTTAAAATTCAATAATTATGTTGTAACACTTAAGCAAATAAAACTATTTTAACGAAAAGGTACTATTTCTTTGATATCCCGCCATTTTGTCCTAATGTGTCAGAATTAACTGATACTCAGGTGTATTTCTTTTACATATGTGTATGTTAGGACTGTTGAGTTTCAGGTTTGTAGAGTGTTCGGTGCATCTAATATATTAATTCAAAAATCGGGACCTCTTCGTGGGACACCCGGTATATAAACGTACTAATTGGTGGAGAGATGCGCGCGAAAACCAACAAATAAACTGCTGGTTAGTGCTTGACAAGTGGGATGACAAGTCTGCTGTTTGCAGATTGATGCAGGGCCGTGCTGTGCATGATCATTGCGCGCCATGTTTTACTAGGTTTTCTATTTGAGTGAATTTACAGAGTTAAGTTTATACTTTTTAGGGTATCAACTAACTATTTGGGAAATTGGTCAACTCACGAAGGCGCTGAATAGCTGCACACGCGCTGTTTCGTTCCGCTGGCAGTGAAACTCTCTTGAACCTCAACCTCGAGGCCTCGGATTATGGACTGCGCTTTGCCAGTTTGCATCCCGGTCGTCGTCCTGGTAACAGAAGATGCCCACACTTTAAAATCCCCCACGTGGATTTGAACCGGGTACTTTTATGGTATTTTACGTTTTGATAGATTTTAGAAAACCCAGACGGGCTATAAGGTCGTGCAAAAAATCGAAATGTGCGGAATTATCTCGTATAATTATTTTTTTAGATAAAACTCCATGCTTCCGTTTTTTTTATTTTTTGGTCAGCGAACTTGTCCGAGCGACTTAGAAAACCAACGTGTGTACTAAATCGACGATAAAAAGTTCATGAAATTAAAAGAGATTGAGGTTTTTTTGAAGAAATTTAAAATTAAACATAGATCGAGAGTTGTATAATTTCAAAGGTTTTTTAAATGACATCATAAAAAACGTACTAAATAAAACAACAACAAATATGGTTGCATATTTTATTAAACACAAAAATGGATACCCATTTTTTTAAATAACATGGATGCATATTTTTTTAAGCCACAATATGGGTGACTATTTTTTAACAGAAATGAGTGCCACTTTTTTCTTAAAACAAAGATAGATTTATTAAAAAAAAAAAATGGACGCCATTAAAAAAACAAAACAAAAATAAGTAAATGTTTTTTTTACACAAAATGTATGGGTGCCTATTTTTTTTTTTAATAAAAATGGATGCTATTTTCTCTCAAAAAATGCGTGGATATTTTTTTTTTTAAATATGGGTAGGCTATATTTTTTTGTAACAAAAATGTATGTATATTTGTAGACAAAAATGGATCCCAATTTTCTTCAAACAAGTATAAATACCCTTTTTAATAAAAGTGGGTGCCCCCTTTTTTCATCAAAAATGGATGCGTATTTTTCAAACAAAAATGGGTGCCGTTCAAAAAGTAAATATCATTTTTCCACCATTTTGAAAGTTTGAGGTGGGCTCAAGTTTAAACACAGATTTGATTTCCTACTCGACCTACTTAGCCATTTGAAATTCGTTAGATACGAACTTCTTCTTTTGCCTGATATGCATTAGGTTTTGGAAAACTTGTAGAAAAGTACTAAGTTTGGCACTTTTTACACATTGTTTGAAAGCTACATAAACAATGTTGTTAAAATTTAGAGTTCTGAGAAAAAAACCGTTACCGATAGGAAATAAAAAATGTATGTCTTTTGGGGCACCGTTAAAAAAATAATGTTCTTTAGGTGTAAAACAATTGCGTTTCCACTGAAATTTTCTGTAATGGTGACCCGAAGGCCTAGATTTGTCAGACATCTTGTCTCCAGGTAATGCGGCAGCTAAATGCCAGGCTAATCGATATTAGCTAAAGCTTAGATAAATAGGTTATAGCTCCGTTTGAACAGTTGACCCGTCTTATCGGGGGAAATAATGATCGCTTTGCATTATTATACTTGTGTTCGTACGTGCTGGACACGACGAGTAGTACACGTAGAGAGCATGTATTTAATTAATATTCTTTTTTATTTAACTCTTCAAAAGGAATTCATCCTCCCCTTCCCAGTACTATCAGTATGATTACTAGCAGGTAATATTGCAACGAATGTAAACGTGGAATAAAGCTATTGCAGCAATTCTTATGGTGCGACCTAAGGTCCGGAGTGTTAAGGGTCGGCTCTAGCTGTCGGCCATGTTGGCTGACACTTCATAACACCAATGTTAAATTAAAATCCAAATGTTTCCTTTATTATTGATCGGAAAATTATAAACGATGTGTCATTTTAAAGCTATGCATGCAAATGGCTTTTTCAAAACTAAGAAAAATATTTTGTTTAATATTTATTAACAATTTAAAACATTGATTTTTAATATTTTTTTATGTTGTCCCTATGAATTATAGCCAAAAACTACCAAGCCATTCGCATGAAGAATTTCGTCCCCAAGAGTTTGGTATTTTTTTTAAATCGCTATTTGAACAATTGCGGGTTTTAAATGGATTTAGGCTGAGCAATGTCCGTGTAACCTACCGTCGCTATAAGGTGATTTTAAATATTTTTTTACGTTGTAACTATTAATTATAGCGAAAAATTACCAAACCATTCGGATGAAGAATTTTGTCCCCAAGAGTGTGGTATTTAAAAAAAAACGCTATTTTAATGTTTGCGGGTTTTGAACGGATTTAGGATGAGCAATGTCCGCGTAACCTACCGCCGCTATAGGGAGTCTCAGGTTGCTTTCTGTTTTACTAGAGCCGATCCTTAAGTGAGCACCAATCATGTTCCCCAGAACACGTTTTAGGGTGTCGTTTAAAATTATATGTATGTATTCGCACTCTAACGGCATTTTAAGATCAATCGATTTGGTACACACGTTGGTTGCCCAAGTCGCTCGGACGAGTTTATTAGCCACAAAAATCCAACCACCGGGAGCACGTTTTCGACAAGAAGTAACTGTTTTTGAGATTTTTCGTTCTAGAATAAAACTTTATGGGTTTTACCTTAAAAAAAAACAACTGTAGGATGTTATGTGCATATTTTTTTAGACCACCTAACAGCTTGCTTGGTTCCCGAAAATCGATCAAAACGTAAAATACCATACAAGTACCTGGTTCAAATACACGTGGGGGTTTTTACCAAGAGGGCATCTGCTGATAATTATGAGGCCGAAGGCTGTGTTAATTTCGCGTACCGTGCACTGGAGTTACGGTTTGTATCTCGTCAATCGGTGGACAACAAATTAACGTGGAAATCGCGCATAAGTAATATTAAAAATTAATTAAGAAGAAAATCAGGAAATTTTACTTTCTTAGAAATATTAGTGACTAGCTGACCCGTACGGCGTTGCCCGTGGTAGTTGGTATTTTCAGTGTTTTTAACGCAATTGTATTCTTTTTAAGTGTTCAGTCAGTGAGTGGTATTTGGCTTTTATATATATAGATCTTAAATAATAAAAGCACTATTGTCATAGTAATAAAATATCTGAAATTATGATTTTAGTAACTTTGATCCCCCCAAACCCTCCTAAAATTTCGAAATTTTTCATATACCCTTTCTTAGTGAGCACCTATGGCCCTAGAGGAAGCTACATACCAAATTTCATTCCAATCCGTTCGGTAGTTTTGAAGAAATCGCGATTTAATAACTTTAATCCCCCAAACCCCCTAAAATTTCGAATTTTTTGAAACCCTTTCTTAGCGAGCGCCTATGGCCCTAGAGGAAGCTACATACCAAATTTCATTCCAATCTGTTCGGTAATTTTAGAAAAATCGTGATTTAGTCATTTTTACTCCCCAAACCCCCCTAAAATTTTCAATTTTTTAAAACCCTTTTTTAGTGAACACTTATGGCCCTAGAGGAAGCTACATACCAAATTTCATTCCAATTCTTTCGGTAGTTTTGAAGAAATCGTTTTTTAATAACTTTGATCCCCCAAACTACCCTAAAATACCAAATTTCGTTTTAATCCGTTCGGTAGTTTTTGAGAAATCGTGATGAGTGAGTCAGTGAGTGAGTGGTATTTCGCTTTTATATATATATAGATAATGACACTGAAGACAGTATAATTACGCGTAAATTAATGCACTCTCGGTTACAGTATGGTATAGTGTCGGGGCGGAGCACCGATCACAACTATAAAGTCGCTGATTTCAACCAAAAAAACATCATGTTATCCGGATTACTTTGTTTATTCAACTTTTTATAGAAGAAGTAAAAATAATGCAACTGAGCAATAATTACAGGATTAGATGTCACGCATTAGGTTTTGTCAGAAGACCTAAAAGTAATAAGACCTGGTTTCGAGGTTGTTTTTTGTTTGTAGCTCCCAAAGTATATAACCACCTACAGCTTCGACTAAATCCAATTACCAATTAAAACAATTTTCTGGGAAAATTTAAAAATTAGTTGTTCACAGTTAGTGCTGCTGATGACTTGTTGAAGATTGTACGTACGAGTGATGGGAAAATAGGGGAGTTCTCTTTGTACACTGTGGGGTTGAGAAAGGAGCTGAGATTGGTATTTTTAAGATAACCTAAATACGTAGCGCTTCTGATTTTTTAACCCCCGACGCAAATAGAGGAGCGTTATAATTTAACGTGTGTATCTGTCAGTCGCATCGTAGCTTCCAAACGGAAGAACCGATTTTAATTTAGTTTTTTTTTGAGGTGATTTAATTGAGAGTGTTCTTAGCTATGATCCAAGAAAGTCTGTTCGGCAGTTTGAAAATCATCAGCTCTTTAGAAAAGAGCGGCTGTTTGAAAATTTCAAACCTAAATTACAAAAAAACCGTACATTTTAACAAAAAATGCCAAGACACCTTTTATTTAGCCCTTTTGATTTTCTAACGGACGGTGTAACTGTCACAACAATCGGATGAAGGATAATAGTTAAGTTGTGTGTAATAATTAGTTTGTTCAACTCGGCATCCTATACCAACACAGTAAACACAATATTGTTGTACATTTGCTGTCATTTTATTTAAATTAGCTATTACCCTTCATCCGATTGTTTCGACAGTTACACCGTCCGATAGGAAATAAAAACGGCTAAAAAAAAGGTGTCTTGGCATTTTTTGTTAAAATGTACGTTTTTTTAGTAATTTAGGTTTGAAATTTTCAAACAGCCGCTATTTTGAAACGCATAATTGGATTTAAACGCTTATTTGTCTTGAGATATATCATTATTAGGTTAAGCTGCGTGCCAAGTTTGACCTCAATAAGTCAAACCGTTCTCTAGATTTGAATTATCTTGTACAAAAAACAAAATGGCGGATATCTGGAAAACTAAGAGTTTTCGGGCCTATGTTTGTAACGAACTTTTTTCTTCCTTTTCGTATGAGGAATCATATCCTGAAGTCCTGAAAGGTTTTTTACACCCTGCATTATGTGTTCGCACTCTAACGGCCGTATTTTACTCAGATTTGGTCCAAATTTGGTGCACACGTTTGTTTTGTAAGTCGCTCGGACGAGTTCGTTAGCCAAAATCTAACAACCGTAAGCACGTTTTTTGACAGGAAGTAACATTTTGTCTGCACTGGAATGTAACTTTTTTGGAGTTTACAAACAAGTTTATGACTTGTTCTGTAGCATTGCTCTTATGGGAATCAGATTCAATATGGAGGACAGGGTAGCCCCCCCTTAATACCGCGATACAGATGATACTAACCGGACGAGTGACGTAAGTATATTGTTAAACAATAAACAATTTCGTAACGTATGAAGAATGATAACCTCCTACGAAACCTTCGTGGCTTCCATGATAGGTAACCTTGAGTGTAACAGATATGGAAACTAGACTGATTAAACCAGTTGGTGCACCTCAGGGCTGTCCAGAGATGTGGTTGTTTACTTTGTATTTTACGCCATAAGTTTATATTGTAGTTACTGATCAGTTTTAGGTTTACTGGGTTATCCTTTTTTCTTGTTAAATGATTTTAAAATTTCAAATAGTTTTATTTTTCAGTCGAAGCTGCAACCCAACGAGTGGTTGTTGTTTATTTGTTAACATTTTCTTTTCGTTTAGAAATTTGAATTGCCGTTATGATCTCTTCTTAATTTTTGTACGTTACGTTTAGACTGACGTTTAGAGGCAAAAACATAAAAAGTAGGAAATTAAATTCATTAGAAGTGCTAGATATTATGAAATTATTTTGTAACGACTACAACCTTGTCTATACTAATATTATTAGGGTTAAAATTTGTTTGTATGTAGGGGGTAATCTCTGGAACTACTAAACCAATTGAAAAAATAGTTTTACTAATAAAAATCTACACTATCCCTGAGTAACATAGGCTATAGTTCATTTTGATAAAAACATTTTTATTTCAATATTTGTAAATTTAGTTGGAAAAAATCTTAGGTCAGGCCTAGACTGATGAACCAACACATGTATTTACGTTTATTACCATAGAAACCCATTGAATAAAATAACAGATAAAACAACAGTTTGCTCTAATATTTCCATTATTAGCTGATTTCAAACTTTGAAGTAATTTTATTATTTGTATTTCTATCTTTTAGGTTACGTTTTTATTAAAGTGTAGACCTGAGCATTGCTGGTTCTTTTAACCTTTATTATAACTGCTATTATAAAATATACGAAATAATTTGATTTGAACATTTAACATTATTTACCATTTTAGCTTTGGGGTTCTTATTAATCCTACACATTTATTATAAAGAAAACATAACATAATTATGTGCATAGAAGGTTCCAACGGGGTTGGCGTACGGAGCATAAAGGGGTTTCCCCTATTACTAAATGATCAAGAAGAATTCATGTCGACTCATCTTTGCTTAACTCTCTAGTGCCCTGCGTCACAGAAATGTAACACTGAGTTTAATAGATGTAGTGCTAAGATTTAACCTTCCGTCCCCTTAAGGGGGCGCTTCCCTGCCCGCCAATTGAATCTTATTCCCATAAGAGCAATGCTACAGAATAAGTCATTTTTTTCCGTTAATTCGTGGAATAAATTTAAAAATTTGGTTTCATTTTGAAGTACTGTCGTATGCGGATGTTGATTGCCGAATACATTTTCAAAAACCGTTTTATTGTTTTCATAAAAGTATGATATAAATAGTAAAAAATAGCAAACTTTATTAATTTTTTACTCAGTTGCAAAAAGAGATATTGCAAAAATCCTTAGCAATCAACACCCACAATCTATTTTACTTTAAGAAAAAAAATACAGCTTTCGTTTTTTAACAAAAACAGCACAAAAATATGCTTAATAGTGAAGGTATGTTTTGGTTATTTAACATTGAAATTGGTACCCAATATCGTAGTTTTGAATGTGGAGAGCCGAGCCTTAAGGGTCTGCTGTAGTGGCGGCCATCTTGGATTTTTATCCCATTAGAGCAATGTTAAATTTCAAACCATTTATTTCGTTTATTTTTTATCATAAAACTGTTTGCAAGGTCTAATTTTAAGCACAGTCACAATACGATAAAAAATTATGATAAAAAATAAACGAAATAAATGGTTGGAAATTTAACATTGCTCTTATAGGATAAAAATCCAAGATGGCCGCAACTACAGCAGACCCTTATACCCACTGTTTCACATCTGTACTTGTTACTACAACACACTCTAGTGGCCATTTTTTTTTAAACTTAGCCTCTCTGAACTTGGCTGCAATTTATTTTGTGTGAGTGTTTTCATGAAACCAAAGCATGGATTTGCAGATAAGACAAACCCCTATTTTTATCAAAGAAATATGTTCGGTTAGTTATTTGTACTTTTGATATTGATTCTAGAAAGGGCTATCGTTGTTTTAGAATTATAAAATATAAACTGACATTAGTAAAATAGTCTATATTCTTATTCAAATATGCACGAGTCGTAAGTGTAACATGGATGTCGGAAGGTTCATTCTCCAAGTTGAACCGGCCAGTGTATACGATGCTTCTAGAGCAGCGCGTTGTAACTCGCTGTCGTATTTTAACAACTTTTCACTCCATATTATTGGATTTAAGAAACTCAGAACTAAATATTTGTAGTAGGTAAAATGTTATTGAATTAAACCAAATTGCTTAGGGGTGTATGAGCCGCCACTGCAGCTCTCATCTACACCCGATTCCACGTTCACCGTGCAGTACAGAGCGCATATAAGCCATGTTAGCCTTAAAACAGTGTCAGCGATAGTAGCCAACTAAAAAACATCAACTCCCATGCTACGATCGGTCAGTTGACGCAACCCGGATGACAATAAACGTGATGTTCGCTGTAATGGTAGTAGCACGTCTATTCTCCCGTAAGACCTGTACCTGGTTAGACAGCGAGAGATCAACACACAGCTTTCGAACCGTCCATGGAGCACCGGATAATCGTGTAGAGGGCTCTCGCGACACCTCTAGCGTGCGCAACGTGCCAGTAAATCAGTCCTGTAACTTCTACTGCATCATGTAATGTTTACTTGAGGGGGAAACTGCCAAAAAGATTTTGGCAATGATATAAAGGGAAGCAAGCAACAACGTACTGGTGGTGTCCAACTCGGCTTACATTCAGGTACTATTTACTATTATGACGATCGAATTCGGTGTATTATTAAATACAAACGCACATACACTTCCTACTCCGTTGCGAACACCTGGTCTCGGTCAGCTGTTACAGCCAACTTTCTAAGTTCTATTCTGAATGCCTTCTACAGCAAGGCAATCCACCACACAACTTGGAGTTTTGTCAACTCGCTTCAGAATGTGGGAAATATTAGGGTGTAACTGAGTCTACTGACAATAAAGAAACAACGCCTCGTTCTTGTATACATTATAAGAGGTAGGAGGAAGAAGGAAAAACAATCTTACAAGTAAAGAAATGAAAAGTGTAGGACAATTTAGGAGGATCACTAAATAAAGATTCACTAAAACAAAACGAACATAAACGTAATACAAATATATGAATACAGTAACTAACGTTATTACTACATAAATTATAGCGAGGGGAGCGAACGGATGTTGTGCTAACAAAATAGTATAGCGCATGCGTATGATTAGTTTTATTTATTCTTAAAAATAAAACAGCTGATTTTGGCCATCATTTGTAATACTTCAACAACCATGTCAACCATTTAAGGTTATGTTCACAACTTCTAGATTAAGCTTTGCGCTGTTGTTAAAGAAATAACAATTCAATCGCACAGCTGAACCGCTGACGTGAGTGGAGCGAATTTAAAAAATTAAGTTTCTATGTTTTAGGAGTTCAACCGACTATTTAGGAAATGTGTCTTCTCACGAAGGGCGCTGAATGGATGCCTGCGTGTACGAAATATATTATCATTTTTTGCACCTCAGCCTCCACCCACGGCTCAAGCGCTGCTCCGTCCGCACGCGGAAACACTCTTTGCGAGTTTGCACCTCTACCTCGCGGCCTCGGATTATGGACTACGCGAGTTTGAATGGTGACTTTGCGCCTTCAGATTTTCGGGGGAATAAGACTTTGACAAAATGAGCAGAATAATCTCATATATTATTTTTTTAAATATAAAACCCCAAAAAGTTTCATTCTAGTACGTAAAATCTCAAATTTTTACTTCCTATCAAAAATCGTACTTCCATTTGTTGGGGGGGGGGGGGGGGGGGGTCCAATGAACTCGTCCGAGCGACTTAGAAAACCAACATTATACCAAATTACACTCGATTCCATGTTCACCGTGCAGTACAGGTCTTACGGGAGAATAGACGTGCTACTACCATTGCAGCGAACATCACGTTTATTGTCATGCGGGTTGCGTCAACTGACCGAGCGTTGCATGAGAGTTGATGTTTTTTTGTTGGCTGGTACAACTGAGGCTGTCATATGGATAACGTGGCTTATGGGCGCTCTGTGAACGTGGAATCCAGTGTAGGACGTGAAATTCGGCCGTTAGCGTGCGAACACATACACACATATAACATTTTTAATGACACCCCAAAGCGTGACCATGATCGGTGCTCAGTGACCATACCGACATTAGGTCTCACCATAAAAGTCACTGCAGTAGCTCATCTTTCCTATAGAAATTCGCTAATAATGTGCATTGATACATCTGATTAGAATGCACATTCAACACAAACCAAGCCTCGAATATACTTTAAGGTTATGTTTTGCTCGAAAACCTTTGATTGCAATCTTTGATAGGGATTTTAGATTTACTCCCATAAAATAAGACGAACAAATTAAATAATTCGACCACGCAGCTGAACCGTTGACGTGAGTTGAGCAAATTTTCCAAATTAAGTTTATAGGCCTAAGTTTTAGGGTTTCAACCAACAATTTGGGAAATAGGTCTATTCACGAAGATGCTGATTAGCTGCAAAATGGTTCGCACGCCATTCTGCATATTGGGAGTATCTTTAATATAAAAAGCATTGCGTGCTTCGCACGCCATTCCGCATATTGGGATTATCTTCAATATACAATGCATTGCGTGCTTTACACGCCATTCCGCATATTGGGAGTATCTTCAATGCACAAAGCCTTGCGTGCTTCGCACGCCAACCCCCGTATTGGGAGTATCTTCAATACACAATGCATTGCGTGCTTCGCACGCCAACCCCACGGTAGAATCCGCCATATGTCTTTGAACCGGGTACTTCTATGGTATTTTACGTTTTGATCGATTTTGGAGGAACCAAGCGTGCTATAAGGTCGCGTAAAAAACAAAATGTGCAGAATAACACCCTATATTTATATTTGTAGAAAAACTTAAAAACAAATACATTCTCGTAGGAAAATCTAAAAAAAAAGAGTTATTTCCTGTCAAAAACGTGCTTCCGATTGTTGGATTTCTTTGGCTAACGAACTCGTCCGAACGACGTAGACAACCAACATGTGTACCAAATTTGAACCAAATTGGACTTAAAATGCGGCCGCTAGAGTGCGAACACATATATACATACATATAGAACTTTAATGACACCCAAAACGTGTTCTGGGGTCCCGGAGCTCATTTGCTACTCCTGACCTTGGGTCTTATCATAAGGGCCACCGCAATAGCTCATTTGTCATATGGAAATTCGCTAATAATACATTGCGCGTGCACTATACCGTTTCGTTTACCGTGGAAGTTTACCCTATGTGCATATACCATTTTGAAAATTTAGTCAAAAATCCAGTTATATACATTTTTTCCTTGTAGTCCAAAGTAGTTTTTTTCTGAAGAACGAAGTAAACAAAAGGTATTTTACATACGGATTCAAAGACTTCTAACCTCAAAACATATAACACGGTCTACATTAGTTATATAACAGTTTAAACATACCTAAACATATTCAACGTGAGTAGGACCATTAAATTTAATATGTTATTGAAAAGATATTACACAACATAATCCTTATATTTGTAAATATTTACCGATTTAAAAATCACCACAGCGTAGATAGGTAGGCCTAGACAATTTATGTTGTTTTTAAATAGTATTTTTTTAAACGATGTTTCGTGATGTAAATCTGTGATTTGTCACGAGTGCTTACTAGTAATAACAATAAACTTACCTCGTATACGTTTGGATGCCAGACTTTAGTCAGAAATCGTATACTGGGTGGGGAATACGGGTAGTCTGGAGGAAACTTCATATGCGCCTGCAACAAAAACATACAACACTCATCAGAAACATATTACAGAAAATACAACAGCAGTTATTATTTGGTTTTAATAGTTTCTTAAAAAAAAAAAAAAACTGACAAGAGTCTTTTTTACATTCTATTTACTAGCTAATGTATTTCCCCGAAAATATTTCCTTTCAAAGTGCTAACGTAGTTAATTCTGGCGTAAATATGGTGCCTACAATACAAAAATAGAATTAACGACACTCGCCTCGCTCACCGATCCACGCGGCTTCCCCACACTGACATCGAAGCAAATGCAAATACATTATTGTATAATCTGATATTTTCACGGAAATTACGATTGATTAGGACAAAACCACTTCGATCAGGGTAGGGTGGTTGGGATAGCGCTGACCCGGAGCCCGACGCATGCGTAGTAGGGCTAGTTTAAAACAATGTTACATGTTTCCCATCCCGTGTCAGCCTACATCAAAAGATGTTACAAAAAACATGGTCGAAGAATGCTTTTTAACATCCTTTTATCCGGAAGAAGGGTCAGGCTACGGAATGAGCCCCTGTAGATAGTCTCTTTTGAACAGATCGTGTTTCTGAGTAAGGTATCTTTTTTGGTACCAATATTATATACAGAGTGTCCCACGAAGAAACGGAGAAACTCTCAGGACTTGTTTTTCAGGTGAAAATAACAAAAAAAGTTCATATAAACATAGGACCGAAAACTCTTCGTTTCCCAGATATCCGTCATTTTGTTGTTTGTGCAAAATAATTCATATCTAGAGAACGGTTTGAATGATTGAGTTAAAACTTGGCATGAAGCCTAACCTAACAATGATATATCTCAAGAAAAATAATCGATACTATCGAATCTTGCGTTTAAAAATGGCGGCTGTTTGAAAATTTCAAACCTAAATAACTCAAAACCCGTACATTTTAATGAAAAATGTCAAGACACATTTTTTGTAGTCCTTTTGATTTCCCATTGGATGGTGTAACTGTAAAAACAATCGGATGAAGGATAATAGTTAAGTTATGTGTAATAATTGGTTAGTTCAACCCGGCATACTATACCAACACAGTAAACACAGCAATAATGTATGTACATTTGCTGGCATTACCTTTAACTTAGCTATTATCCTTCATCCGATTGTTTTGACAATTACACCACCCCATAGGGAATCAAAAGGGCTACAAAAAAGGTATCTTGACTTTTTTCGTTAAAATGTACGGTTTTTGAGTTATTTAGGTTTGAAATTTTCAAACAGCCGCCATTTTGAAACGCATAATTGGATTTAATTGCTTATTTGTTTTTAGATATATCATTGTGTTAGGTTAAATTTCATGCCAAGTTTGAACTCAATCAGTCAAATCGTTCTCTAGATTTGAGTTATTTTGTACAAAAAACAAAATGGCGGATATCTGGGAAACGAAGAGTTTTCGGTCCTATGTTTATATGAACTTTTTTTGTTATTTTCACCTGAAGAACAAGTCCTGGGAGTTTCTCCGTTTCTTTGTGGGACACCCTGTATATATTTGTTTGAACAATCATAGATATTAAGAACCCGAGTATCAATTGCACACGCTACAAAAGTTCTTAAAACTTCTATCTGTACGAAGGACTGTATTGCCCAATAACCGCGGTCGAGTCATCTAACGCACAAAAAGACGCACGCGTCGCGGCGGCAGCAACAGCAAAGTGCTCGTCGTGCCACATGAGATGTTATTTTAAAACTTTGCTTTATAACATTGCTGTAAAACAATGTTACAATTTTATCGTTATGTTACGTATAGGTACATTAACCAGACATGAAGCGGTTCGCGCATGAAGGGACTGCCAGTGGAGGAGGTTGTTGGTGGGAATGGGGACGCAAGCCGGCTACTAGGCCTATACCTTCTGAAAACATAAACGGGCTCCCGTTTTGACCTTAGACCGTATTTTTATACATATTATAAATAATGTCCCTAGTATGACTCACAGACACAGGCTTTTTGCCGAAGCCGAAACATTAGGGTTATTTAAAAAAGTTTTTGTCACGAAAAGCAACGAAACTAACACACCAATGTTTTCGGTAGTGTTACTAGTAATCTGACAAACACTTTCACAACACCAGCACTGAGCAGCTGCTCAAGTTCACGCACGCGCTCTAGCGTACTATTTCACTGCTCACCCTTGCTTCTGGTTTCACGTCTTTAACAATGTTTTAAAGAACTTAAATGTTATTACAAACATTCTTACGTAACAATGCTATGTAAGTTTGTTTCATAAAATTTGTATCAAACAATGCCGTAAAACACTGCTTACAATTTTGTTATTTTTGTTTTAAAACATAGTTACGTAACAATGCTGTGTAACTTTGTTTCATAACATTTTTAAGAAACTAATTAATTGTTATAAAACATTTTCTTATAGCATTGTTATATAATGTTACAATTTTATTTTGTCAGTTTTTTTTAAACATTGTTACGTAACAATGTTGTGCCACTTCGTTTCGTAACAATTTAAGAAATGAATTCTTACAAAACATTGTTAAAAAACATTTGTATTTAACATTGCTTGCAATTTATCTTTTTGTTTTTTCTTCAAAACATTGTTAAGTGTCAATGTTGTGTAACTTTTTTTTAAACAAAACTAATGAAATAAAATTGTTACATTATAAAGCGATGCTATAAAACAACTTTTTAACCTACATACGTTGTACTTAGTTTGACAAATAATTGTATATAAAACATTTTCAGTTTGGTTTATGTTTTATGGCCAAAACCGTACTTTAATTAGACTGGCCATGGCACAGACTATATTGCAATTGAAAATGTGGTAAAGAGGAAAACTACTCTGCATAGTTTTAAAAGTAATGGAGTAATTATTAAGTTAGGTCCAGACGATAACAGGATAATGTATAGGCCTTTGAACGTATAGGCCTGGTGTCACAACGTAATCTTCATTTTATTCTGTTTTTGTTATAACACAAAACGGCTGTTAAGGGGAAAACTAAACATTTTGGGTCAGATGTTGTGCAAAATCCTGGAGTTGCCGAACGCGCTTTAGAGCTTCATACAGTACGCCCTACTTAGCTAGCTTGTACACAATATTTACTATTCCCTCTTTTCCAAAGTGAATCGAGAATATTTTTCAAAACACGTCATCACCGCATTTCTTATCACAAACATAGATGCGTTTTCTCATCGGAGAACAGAGTAGGAACGAGGCCAGGGTCGTTGTAAGAAATCAATAACTAACACTACAACACACGTGCCGTGGCCTTCCTTATAAAGGCCAATACTGTCGGTTCCGAAGCTTATAACTGTTCCGACCTTTGCCCTAGTTAGGAGGGTAGGTATTGGGTCTTAAAGAAACTAAACTTTTATTTCTAAACCAGGTACCCCCGGCTTCGCTCGCAACTATGAACAAATATGAAGGAAAGGAATATAATATGATAAATATTGAGAATTACATTTATTCACAAGTAAAAAAAAAAAAAACGATTTAACCGCAAAAACTCACACTGAGTTTTATCCAAATCAATCTACGTTTCCCATTTAGGCCAGCAACAGCTATGCGGGATTAAACGCTAAAAATCACTGCCAGTTTATTATTAATAACTAACGCTAACGAACGTGAAAACTAAAAATCACGTTTTCAACCTTCAGACTCAAGTACAATCACCTAAGAATAATATGTACCCGATTTCATCTTGTAAATGGTAGTAAAATTAATTCGATAGATTTTACCTTTTCTACGAAACATTTATGCTATAAATGTACGAAATTTTGGATCCCTAGCTTCAAGGGAAGCAAAATAATTAATAATAATAATTAATTTTTTTAGGAGTTGGTATCACCGATTTCATCCTTTAAATAATCAAAATGCGAGTGCTGTTTTTGGGTTGTTATCCCAATTTTTTCCATTACACGCAAAATAATCAAATTGCGAGTTTGCACCTCGCCTTACGCCCTCGGATTATGGCCTGTAAACTTTGCGAGTTTGCACCTTCACCTTGAAGCCTCGGATAATAGACTGCTTTACGAGTTTGACCTCGACCTTGCGGCCTCGGACTATGGACTTTGCTTTGCACCACCATCATGCGGCCTCGGACTGAGGACTGTGCTTTGCAAGTTTGCACTTCAACCTTGCGGCTTCGGAATGTGGACTGTGCTTTGCACCACCAGCATGCGGCCTCGGATTGTGGACAGTGCTTTGCAAGTTTGCACTTCGACCTTGCGGCTTCGGAATATGGACTGTGCTTTGCACCACCAGCATGCGGCCTCGGATTGTGGACAGTGCTTTGCAAGTTTGCACTTCGACCTTGCGGCTTCAGAATATGGACTGTGGTTTGCACCACCAACCAGCATGTGGGTCGGATTGTAAACTTTGCTTTGCGAGTTTGCATCTCTGTCTTGTAGCCTCGGATTATGGAATGTACTTAGCGAGGCCTAATTACCTCGACTTTGCACCCTCACATTATGAACTGCTTCGCTTCGCTCGCAGAGAATTTTTTTTGTGTGGTAAATTTAGGGTAGTGTTATGGTTTTGGAGAACCAGACGGGCTATAAGATCGTGTAAAAAACAAAATGTGCAGAATAATCACCTATATTTAATTTTGTAGATAAAACACAAAAAAAGTTCCATTCTAGTACGAAAAATCTCACAAAATTGTTTCTTTCTGTCATTTTTTGGCTAACGAATTCGTCCGAGCGATAACAACATGTGTACCAAATTTGAACAGTCCGTTAGGGCGCGCATACCCCCCCACACACATATATATATAATTTTGAATGACATCCACCCCAAACATGTTCTGGGGACTATGATCGGTTCTCACTGACAACTCCGACCTTAAGTCACCGTAATAGCTTATCTTTCTTATGTAAATTCACTAAAAAAACAGCAAAAGTAAATCACATTTCTCCTATAATCGAAGCAAATAATTACGAAATCAACGGAACCAAGTTCTCTTAATTTCCCTAACAGTAGGAACTCCGTGTAGTTTATTCCAGAAGGCATAGCTGCACGTGACAAATTATTTCATCGAAATCGTATCAGTGGTCCTCGCGTTATAAACGGACTAAGCAGAGACGTATCATTTGAACAAATCGTGATCTGGTGGAAATACTCCGTGAAAAGTCCTTATTTTCAGCACAAGCGAAACCGCGTATAACAGCTAGACGAGTGCACAATCCTGGTTAGGATTTAGTTTCAGGATTAAACAGACCGTGGGCAATACCTGCACGGAGGGGTATTATCTGATAGCATGCAATCCGTACAGTATTGTATTTCCAATATTGCATTTTGTTGATTGGGTCTGCCCTACAAACCCCCTACCTCCTTCGTGTTTGACTATGCAAGTTAAGCCTGATATTGAAATAACGAAAGGTTGTTTCTATTTCCAACTGCATTGCGTTTAAAGTTTGTTAATTCTTTCCACCTACCTGCGCTAAGTTTAGAAACACGACAACGTTCGGTCCGGCTGTCAAAAACTTATTTTTGGGGTGAAATAAGAATCGTTACATTAGCTTTTCCACGCAGCCTAGTAGGGTATGTTGCAATATTTTAGAAAAATCAGCTTGTTTGCCAAAAGAAAAGCACTACGAAAATATGACCTCTATATTACTACGGGTACTGGAAATACAATACAAAATATTTCGATGATGCAGCCGAATCGCTGACGTGAGTCAAGTGAATTTACAAAACTAAGCGGAACCTAAATAAGGTAAATCAATGTTATTTAAGTTTTATTGTTTCAACCAACTATTTGGGAAATTGATTTACAGACTCTATAGGAGGTGCCGAATAGCTGCCTGCGTGTACGAAATATAATAGAATTTGTTTTCACTTCAGCCTCCAGCCCCAGTTCATACGATGCTTCGTTCCCCTCGCAGCGGGCAAACTACGCTTCTGTGGGGCAACGTATAAGCTGCTCCTACGCTAAAAGCATACACGTAGGTTTGAACCGGGTACTTTTATGATGTACTTTTGATCGATTTTGGGGGAACTAGACGGGCTTTAAGGTCATGTAAAAAATATAAAGTGCAGAATAATGTCTTATATATATTTATTTAGATAAAACCCAAAACAAGTTTCATCTAGTACGAAAAATCTAAACAAATGTACTTCCGAATTTTGGATTTGATTGCCTAAGGAACTCGTCCGAGAGACAAAGAAAATCAACGTGAGTACCAGATTTGGACCAAATCGGACGTAAAATGCAGCCGTTAGAGTGCGAACACAAGTATACAATTTTTAGTGTTCCGGGGACCATGATTGGTGCTCATTTACTGCTCTCGACCTTAGGCCTCACCAGAAGAGTCACTGCACTAGCTCATAATCCATATGAAAATTCGCTAATAGCGTTTGTTAGAATTAATACACCCAGCCGAGATCTTTTACTCTGAGGCTTTTTTGATAATTTTGAACATTGTAGAAAAAGTTTACCAATTACCACCTTTCGGAAGGGGGGTTGAAAGGGTGCAAAAAACGTGTTAAGGAAAAATACGCCAAAATTAGAAGACCAACTTGAAATTTTTTAAGTGAAACTTGAATTTTGGCTGAAAGGATCTTTTTAGCAGTTTTTAATAAAAAAATAATTCGACCACGCAGCTGAACCGCTGACGTGAGTTAAGCAAATGTATAAAATTAAGTTTATAGGCCTATGTTTTAGGGTTTCAACCAACAATTTGGGAAATGGTTCTATTCATGACGATGCTGAATAGCTGGAAAATAGTTCGCACGCCATTCCGCATATTGGGAGTATTTTCAATACACAATGCATTGCGTGCTTCGCATGCCATTCCGCATATTGGGAGTGTCTTCAATTCACAAAGCATTTCGTGCTCCGCACGCCAACCCCACGGTAGAATCCACCACATGGCTTTGAACCGGGTACTTCCATGTTTTTTTACATTTTGATCGATTTTGGGGAAACCAAGCGAGCTATAAGGTCGCGTAAAAAAACAAAATGTGCAGAATTACATCCTACATTTATATTTATAGAAAAAACTAAAAAACTAATTCATTCTCGTAGGAAAAATGTCAAAAAATAGTTACTTCCGGTCAAAAAACGTGCTTCCGATTGTTGGATTTTTTTTCGCTAACGAAATCGTCCGAGCGTCGTAAACAACCAACGTGTATACCAAATTTGAACCAAATCGGACTTAAAATGCGGCCGCTAGAGTGCGAACACTTATATAGTCCTATATGATTTTTAATGATGACACTCCAAAACGTGTTCTAGGGACCATGATCGATGCTTATTTGCTACTTCCGACCTTGGGTCTTACCATAAGGACTACTGCAATAGCTCATTTTTTAAAAAGCTCATGGAAATTCGCTAAAAAACGCGTGAGCAGTTTTTTTATTTATCACCCTGTATATATAAACTTAATTTTGGAAATTCGATCAACTGACGTCAGAGGTTTGGCTGCGTGATCGAAATATTTAAAATTGAACCTATTTGTACTAGGGTAATATACTAAACTACGCTTCTTTTCTTGCATTTCGTGGTGGATGGTGACGTAAGGAGTAGAAGAGGCAGAAATGGTTGTGATAGAATTTAATGTTACGCAAATGTTGTAGTAAAATATTTCATATATGCTGCGAGTTGGTCAGGAACGTGGCGAAAGAAATGAATTCGCCATCGTGAACGTGGCGAAGAACTCAGTGAAACGAATTACCAAAATTGTGTACGTACCCTGTAAAACTACCTACTTTGACGTTCCCCAAAACACGGCAGCTAGTTTGTTTATTCGTGTTGTACAATTGATAACGAGAGGGCGTTATGAAATTGATAACATTTGTATACTCGTCATCCGTTAGGCGAGCAAACATTTATAAAACTGTAGACTGAAATTAATTTTAAAACAACACATTTGAATATACATTATATAATTGCAAGGTCGACCTTTAAAATGTCGGATGTTGCTGCGGGGGCGTCCTTGGCACCAGGAAAGACAAAGAGTTCAAGTTAAGGAAGTGGCCTTCCTCGATAATCTGCGTTAATTGATTGCTAACCAAGATTTGCTTCGTAAAAACGATCGGCTTACAATGTTTCGATTTCCGATGGGGCGCTCACAGTAGAAACGTACCGGCGTCTTGGAATCCAATATGGAGGAAGCGATACGCCAGCATTTGCGCTTTGTAAAAACGCTGTTGAACTCTACACGGTTTCAAATGGAATCGTGAGCATGTATTCCGATCCGATCCGTTCGGAACTGAAACGAAAATATCGCTGGTAAAGCATTTACCCAACGCAATTTTGAACGAGTATTTGTGATGAGAACCTTCCGCGAGTGTTCTAGAAGCTCTTGGAGTACGTTTTTTTAAGACGTGAGGCCTATATATAAAATGTTTAATGACACCACAAAAAGTTTTCTGAGGACTATGGTCGGTGCTCATCGACTACTCCCGACCTCATTTCCCGCCATAAGAGTCACTGCAACAGCTCGTCTTGCCTATGGAAATTCACTAATAAACGAAAAAGGGCTTACTGTATTATAATTCGTCATCGATTCTGTTGTACATATTACAAATAGCTGTTTTGGATATGATATGGAAATAGTTTAACACAGTTGTAGGTTGGGCATAAACTGAATCAACTCACGTTTCTTGAAAGCATTTAGATTTTTCGTACTACATAATATAAACCTTTTTTGGGTTTTATCTAAACAAATAAATCAGGGTGGCTAGTGATATGACTTTTTTAAATTCCCTGACTTTTCCTTGACCAATCTTAGAAAAAGCACAAACAAACCAAATTTACTTTAGTAAATCGGTAAAATTATATTGACGAGCAAATACATTTTTAGGGAATTAATTTAATATTTAATTACACAGTAATATTATAACAGTTCAATATTTAATACTATCTGTGTTACCGTACCAACCACCAGCAGTTGCAAACTATACATTTACTAGTGGACCCAGCAATGCTTCGCTATTGTTTGATTTAGTAAAATTATTTAAAGGGTAGTTATTCCATTTCATTGATTTAAGTAATCGAATTGCAAAATGGTTTTTATACCACTTTTGAATATACTACACTAATTTTGATTTTGATTTTGTAAACCTTTAGTCCTACAGATAATACAGTAAACCTTTTCTTTGCTTTTACCATAATAATAATAATAAAAAATAAAAAAAACTGATAGTTGTGAAGAATTGTAAAAAACTTGATTTTAAATTAGCCCAATTAGTTGCAAATAAATGTGTTCATTGTAGGCCTAACCAAAAAACATGTTCAGTTTTTTATTAAGTCAACTGTTTTATATATAATATAATTTGTAAATGTTTGAATTAAATTAAAATTTAGTAAGCATTACTTGATTTTTGCTATTGTTTGTTTTAAGTTGGTCAATCTAACCTAAAAAAGCTGTTGGTTTTGAAGAATAATAAACTGATAAGTAAAGTTGTTATGGTAATGAATGTAAACAAACATGACGTGTTGCTAAGCTTTTTATACGAACAGCTGTTTTTTGAGCTATGGTCTTGAGTCCATACAAAACAAGCTGTTAAGTTTTTCTAAATTTGAAACTTTTTCGGAAACTTTTCAAATTTTTTTCTTTATATAAAAACCTAGTTCGGACTATTACGAACATTTTAAAGCAAAAAATATCCAAATTGGTCCAGCCGTTCTCAAGTGATGCGCTTACAAAGGAACAATAATTCATTTTTATTATATAGATTACCATAAATATTACATTAAACAATGAATTACTCAAATTATATTTTACTATATATTATAACCAAAAAAATCACTAATTAGTTTTTGTAAACCAACTACTGGTAAATATTTGCATTGAACATGTAATTTGATACGAAGATACCCAAATTTTAAAACATTTCATAGTAAAACTAACATTTTTAGGAACAGCACGTTAGAGGAAGGTTTCAAGGTCATAACTCGGCAAGCTCATTGGAACAATCTGCCACAATCACTCCCGTAACTTCCCGATAATTGTTTTTACGCATCAGAATACGTAGTTTTCATAGTGTTTAGTTTAGAAGTTCATCTTTCCTTTAATGCCTATTTTTTTTAACTAAAAATTTTATTGATCTATGATTTTAAATAGGTATTTTTAACTATTTTCCTTAGAAATCATATTTATCCCAGACTTTAAACAAAATGTCCTGACTTTTCCAGGTTTTCTCTGCCGCTAGAAATGTAAATGTATTATATTATATTAATCCTCACATTTTGTTTTTTTTTACACGATGTTATACCTATTAGGTTTCTCCAAAATCGATTAAAACGTAAAATACCATAAGAGTTCCCTGTTAAAATCCAAGTGGGGATGCCGAGGCGCTAAGAAATTCTACTAATACATTTCGTAAACGCAAGCAGCTATTTAGCGCCCTCGTGAGTACACCAATTTGCCAAATAATTGGTTCAAACCCTAAAAACAAATAAACTCAATTTTGGAAATTCGCTCAACTCATGCCAGCGGTTCAGCTGCGTGCTCTATATCAAAGCCCACTAAAGAATACCGTTGAGGGACGGGCTTGAGTACACCGAGACCTTGAACGCTCCAATCGCCGTAGTGCGACATTGTCACGTTCTTCCCACGCTTCTAACTGACTGCGGCTGACTCAACTCATTTATAAAATTCTTTAAACTGTGCGATCAAGCCTCGAGTGGTAAATACCAGGAGTGTTCGAGGCTAGTAAATATGGCAACGATGCGCGCCCATCCTATTGGTCGCCTCGCAACGGTATTCTTTAGTGGGCTTTGATATAGTTATTTGATTTTAAGGGTTTTTAAATTTATTCTGCTTTGTTTTCTATTTCTCTATCAAATTCATTCAGGTTGGTTTTATTTTGTCAAAAAATGAACTACGTATTATTTATGTGGTAAAATAGAACTTCGCCCAAAAAATGAAGTCTTAATTAGTTAACAAACTGTTATTTTTAAATGTCGTCCCCGATACAAGAAGCACGACAAAGAACGGTTACGTCAATACATTATATAATGGAAAAAAGACAGGAAACGATTGAGTACTCAATGATTGTCGAGCTAGCCTACATCCCAAGTCCATAGTTTTAACAACCCAAGTTACAACGGAAAAGAAAGATAAGCTGTTTTAAGGCGAAATAAGTTGGACACGTGTTGCAATGTCTAGTGCGCACATTTTGTGTCTACTGTATTTCCGTTTTGGCATTCCTCTGATCAGGTTTTAAAAGTAGTACGCGAGTTCCGGTAAGTTGGGACGAAGATAGGGTTTTGTTACAAGTCTTGCCAGTTCGTATTAAACACCCTTTGTCGTAAAATTGCATCACTTAAATACCATAATGAATACCCAGACTTTTATGGTAAGATGGCGGAAGTAAAGCAAAGAGTGGTTGACTCGCTTTAAAGTTGATAGGGTACATTTTACTACAGTATTTAAGTATAAAACCCAGTGGACGTACAGAGAACGTCACAGTAGGGTTAGAATAGAAATGACGTTGTAAGTCATAATGTGCTCTGAAGTGTTAGGCTCGGCAGACCTAACAGTCATTTTGGATTTCAACGCCCATAAAAGCAATGTTAAACGCGTAACAAGAATACTCGAATAATAATGATCAGACAATTATTTTAAATACCTCATTTTAAAGGTTGGAACAGTCCGAATGTGGTTATATGTTTTTAATTTGTTTTTTTTTTAAATTTGTTTTAACTAAATTTGATTTTTGACATAGGCTAGCTAAAATTCTAAGTTTTCAATTTAAGTACCTTTAAAGTAAAAGTGATTTCAAAATTTTTGATTATTCATTGCGAAAGATTATGTGGAAGCATGACCGCGTCGAATTTCTCTTCCCACTCGAGTGTTTACACTGCACTCTGGTGGTTATCACATTAACTTCATCGCGAAAAAATACTAGACAAAAATAATAATGTGCGAGAGAGCTGTGTTTAATGCAATCTACAGATTTTTCAATATATCCTGTAAATAAGGGTTTGCAACTTAATGGGAGAATACACTGTCCGTCATATTGAATCTGATTCCCATAAGAGCAATACTACAGAATAAGTCATTTTTATCCCGTTAATTCGTGGAATACATTTAAAAATTTGGTTTCATCTTGGAAGTACTGTAATATGCGGATGTTGTTTGCTGAATACATTTTCAAAACCCGTTTTATTCTTTTCATAAACTCATGATAGAAATAGTAAAACATAGTAAACTTTATTAATTTTTTACTCAGTTGCAAAAAGAGATATTGCAAAAAAACCCTTAGCAATCAACACCCTCAATCTATTTTACTTTAAGAAAAAAATACATCTTTCGTTTTTTGACGAAAATAACACAAAAATATATAGTCTGTATACAGTAACTTGGCGTCTGAACCCTGGCTACCAGCTACATACCCTAAGTAGCAGGTAACCAGGGTACAGACGCCAAGTTAGTGTATACAGACTATAAGTGAAGGTATGGTTAGGTTATTTTAACATTGAAATTGGTTGCCAACTTCGTCGTTTTTGGATTTAGGGAGCCGAGCCTTAATATTGGCTTTTGAGTGATCCGCATTTATGAAACTGCCCTATATTTGCAAGCGGAAGAATAAATCCGTCTCAAACTTAAAGCTAGTAGTGTAGAGATCTGCCGCTTGGAGGGCTGTAGTCAACTAGGAAATATTATTTCTCTTCTGCCTAGCCTTAGCCCTTAATACACTTAGTCCATAGTTTGTAATAGTAGAAGTGGGGGATACTGTAGCCTTTCTACGAGCATGGAATACACTATTTTAGCTACAAGGACAATCAACGCTAGGATTTATTATCAAACTTTCTGTTTTTTCATAAAAAAAGCGTTCACAAAGAATGCTGATTTGAGACAGATTCTATGTTCCTTTTACGGGCTCTATTTCCTATAACTGGTATTTTTTATCGGCATCAACAAGTAATCGTTATAACTAGTTATCATTTATCTCCAGTATCAGTCACTTGACTTAGGAGTTACTATTTAAAACCTCGTAAGCAATACAGTAACGAATATTGTTAGCAGATCATATTGCTACTGGATCATAAAAATTCAATTTCTTGACTTTGGGCATTGAAGAAACAACACTATAGTATTGTTTCTTCAATCCTTTGGGGGACTTTTAGGAGACCTCATTTTGAAGTCAAATCGAACCAAATCGAAATGTATATTGCCGTCCTACGAAAATGTACAGATATAAAAGAAAATATCTTTTAATGATACTGGCTAGGTACTTATAAGAAAATATTGGTTTTGTAACACAGAAAACACGCCATAAACATGAACTAGAACAGTTCTTTAACATGAACAAATGATCTGAATCCGTGTTTCAAAAGATTCGTTTCTCCCTTCTCCGGGAAAAAATAGAAAAACTCGAATGCTAAGTTTGTTTAAGAACCGTTTTATTACAATCCGCAGTGATTACTATTTAAATTTATTATACATATCGATCAAATGAACGACTCTATCAAATGAACTAGATGAATTGAACCGAATCTTTAAATAGATTTGAACTTTGAAACGGAGTTGCCACACGTTTTACACGGGCGATTCGTACGATACAGTGCAAATTCAATTTCAAGCAGGAAAAAATGGTGACCTTAGGCAACAAATCGTCACTTTTCGGGGACTTTTCGTGATTTTGTATCCGATTCGTGACTTTTTAGGAGCTGGTAGACATCCTGTTTAGTTCTTTTTTCTACCGGGACGGTTAAGTTAACTTTTTGAGTTGACAAAAGATGTACAATGCTGAACAAATAAAGCACGTTTCCCCTCTCCCCCCCACGGCCAAACCCTCAGGCGAGGAAACTTTAGAATTCTATCCCCCACCACCTTCAGCCATAGTCCAGTTACCAGGTATATTTTACCTGGGAAAAGGTTCGAAGTTAATTATCTTCTAATATGTTGTATGTGGGTAGGGTAGTCTGTGGTGTAGAATTCAAGTTTCCCAATTCGAGAACCCTCCCGAACTACAGGGCAGACGAAAAACCTCATGTTCGGACTGTTTCAGTGTTTTGCTTATAAAAAAAACGCGTTTTACCTGACACTTTATTACAGAACATTCAATTTTCTACAACTTGCACTGGTTAAACGTTGTTTTTTAATCCGAATACGAACCGAGATATAGCGCTCCAAAGTTTCGAAAATAGAGAAAAGAAATAACTACGAAAATCCAGTTTTATTCCCTAGTAACTTTCATCGTTTACCATTTCTATACGAAGAACGTTTAATAATCTAAACATAGAAACCCTACCCTTAGCTCTACTCCAGTAAAAAAGAAAGCAACCGGCGACCCTAGCGCTTCACCCTTTAGCGGTATCCAAACAGTAGTTTCTTGCAGCTGAGCGCGTTGACATTGCCTCACTTAAAAAAACCATTTTATAAATTTATCTTTTGTAATTGAGCGGTGAGAAACAAGCTAAACATTCCTTATAAAATTGCGGATCCGGCTTCCAATTTACTTTTAATTATTAATTCTTTTTTTTATTGTGTATGGAAAAAATTCCAACTTGGTAGACCTACTTAAAAAATGTAAAACTGTGATTGTGGTTAAGAGCCATTCCAAGGCAGAAAAATTAAAATGTAAAAAAATAAATTATTTCATGCAAACATTAAAGTTGCATATTTTAAAAGTTAAACTTATAATAATAGTAATGTTATACAAGAAAGTAACATCATATATTTTTTTTATTCATTTTTACTTTTTTTCACCTTTCGACCCGTAGGCCTACTCCCTTAGCATCCCACATGACTAGAAAAAAACGCTTAAGTTTAGTTAATTGTTACTAGTACAACCTATGATGTTTGAGAACAGCTGATTTTTTGGAGGAAAACAGTGCAGTTGGGTTTGTTGTTGGTGTAGTTGAATTGGTTTGAAGATAGATGTTTAATACATTTTCAAGCTTTGAAAAATACCTGATCTTATTGTGTCCCGTCCGTAGCAAAAAGGTAAGATACTTCAAAATACCTTATTAGTTAATAAAAGAAGAAGTATAAAATTATATTGTTAGATTTGGTGGGTTATTAAAAACATAACCTCAAAATTGTGCTTTTAAAAAAATCAAGTTTAACATTTTAAACCTATTTTTTTAAATGTGTCCCGTCCGTAACACATATTTAATTGCTATACAGTTGTCAAAATCAAAAGTAAAACATAATAATTATAATATTTATATTATTATTGCCATCAAATGACTAACAAGTAGGCTATTATTAGGGCCTTAGGCCTATTAATATTTTCTAATTTTAATCATTATTTTCTTTTTGAAGGTTTTTTTAATTCCTTTTATGTAAGCCTCTCTAACAATTGTTCTTATTTTCAGGATTGTTGATAACTTAATGCAGCCGCAAAGTGGATGAGCAAGACTTGGAAAGAGAAAAAAACAAAAGAAAGAGTAAGGAAGCATAGAGAAAAGTTAAAACAAGATGAAGAAAAAAATTAATAAACATCAAGAGGCAGATGCCAAACGAAAACGTGAAACTAGAGCAAAGGAAAAGGCTAGGATTGAAGCGAACATCGGTACCAAAGCAGGTAAAAAAGAGATACAGTTAAAAGAGGCTTATTCTTGCTTTACTAAGGAACATAATAACTTGCAAATTAAGAAAAGTATATTTTATGAACTTAGGCCTAAGTATATCTTATTATCATCACAGGTGCCACACAATGTTTGTGACTGTGAAAAGCATGCTAACTTTAACTTGATTGTGGAGGCCCTAGAAAAGAAAATTGGCAATTTCTCAAAGTCAGGAGGAGATTTAATTTCCACACTTGTGTGTAACAAAGAAAACGAACTGTGCATGACAGGAATGTGCAAAAGTATGTACGAATAAAACAATAAATAATATTATTTCAGCGTGTGAACTCACATTAGATATTTCCTGGAACCAGTGGGTTGACATAAATGGTCGTCCTGTTTTAAGATCTGTTGCAGGAACAATACAAAGTGCTACTAAGGAGTTAAATGGAAAGTTGCCAAAATTTAAAATCCACTATTTTGTCAAGAATGTTCAAGGTAACCATTTCGAAGAGAAAAAGAAGAGCTTAGCGGCCAGAGAAGCACTTATTCAAATTGATTTTGCAGAAAATTTTACTTGTGTAGGTCAAGATGAAATACAAAGAGCTCGTTGAAGCAACACACTAGTGACAATATTCACATGTGTTGCATGGTTGGAGAATGGTGAAAAACAATGTTACGCTTTGATCAGTGATGACCTAAGTCACGATAATTATTTGGGTCTTTCTTAAAACCATAGTTAGTGATTTGAAAAAAAACCATAATATTGAAGACATCACTGTATTTTCAGATGGCCCTTCAAGCCAATTCAAAAATGCATTTACCTTGTCAAACCTTGTTGAAGAATTTGGCGTTGAGGGGGGGGGGGGTTTGCTACATCCCATGGCAAAGGAGCTGTAGACGGTGTTGGTGGGACAGTAAAAAGAATGGTTTGGCAGAAAGTAAAGAGCAGGCAAGCTATAGTTGTAATGGCTGAAAGTGGCTTTTTTAATGTGTGTAAAGATATTGTTAAAGGTATCAAAATTTTGTTAGTGACAAGTACTGAAATTGACATATCAGGGCTTCCTTGGAAGAACGGTGGAACCAAATTACAAGCATTCCTAAAATTCAGTCTTGTCACTACTTTTGTGCGTCTTCTTTGAACGCTGGAAACATAGTATGTGGCAGAACCTACAAATCTGAGCTAAACCAACATGAAGTTT
>JAGFPH010008025.1:0-20531 GCA_018207615.1 Philaenus spumarius | reverse complement strand
AATACACAGAAGGAATACCTTCGGAAAAATTCGGCTCCGATCTGATCGTACAAGTATAGCCGTAGCTATATTCAGGATCATTTTCTGACCATAATTACTCAAGCAATCTTGTTAAGCGTTTAACAATTCGTAGACGGCAAAAATGGTAAATTAGAGATGTTTGCTTATAAACATGATTTTCAGTCGAGTCATTAGAAAATGGTAAAACATCGGGGCGAGTTTTGCACTCCACTAATTGTTTATCGGAGCTTGCTGGAGGCATTGGTACGAATCTTTTTGGTGAACGAATCCAAATGATCCGATTCGCACTACTCTACGGTACTAACTGATTACTCCGTCGAAGCGAAACTCCTTCGTCATCTAAAACTATAAAGTTATGCACTGTATAAGTTATGTCATCTTGCTCAACAATTACTATACTAATCAGTGAAACCGTATCGCTGTCTTACCCAAGCTATGACGTAGGCCCGGCCTGTGATTACGGCAGCCGGTTTACTTTCTCTTAGAGAGTTCCTGCTCGGTGCACGCATGTCGCTTGGAAATTTCACGCACACTTTTAACTGTTGAAAGCTGGACTTAAAGAAATGGTCCAATAAACAGAACGTATTGAGTGTTAAATAAACTCGGGCAGTCATGGGAACTCAGCAAGTAGGCCTATTTTATTAATTGTACTTTCTCATCAATCTCTAAATATATTCTCTGTTTGAAGTTATTGTTAGTTGATGATGGATGTTGAATTTTATTATAATTAATTGTTCGGACATTGTAATCAGCCAAACAAGCATTGAACCAAAACTTGATTATAATAACCATATTAATAATAAAACAGAAATGTTACCTAATAAAAATGCTGAACTTTTACCAGTAGAATCACCACGTGGTGTTATAACCCGTTCCCGTGCGAAACAGTTGCACTATATGAAACAATAGGGAACTACCCCTTCCTGTTGGCCACGCCTTAATACTCTGGCCAATTGTCAGTCTCACTCCAACTTGTCAACTAGACGCTTGACATCAATTGCGTGTGCTTAGTGTTTGAATTGTGTTTTGTCTGTGGTTGGTGTATTTGACTTCTCAGTCTTAGCTCTGAGATGTATCACGTAGATATTTTTAAGGTTTGTAATAATTTGTAGTTTTACTTTGTTCACCCTTACATAGGCCTAGTTGCCTGGGTTTATGTACCGTTAGTTTGAGAACGGGAATTGATTTGTATTCCCGAAACGTCGTGTTTGATTACTTAACACACCAATGATGGCAAATGCCCGAACAATTAATTATAATAAAAATCTCTATATAATCAATTAAGCGTTCTTTGTCCAAGCATGCCGTTATAACTCCATAACGACATGACCGTTATGGTATGGAAGCTGAGGTCCCCCAACCATGAACAACGTTACTGCCTGGCACTGCAGGGGTTGGGTTCGGAGATATGGGTGTCAAAAGAGCGCATCCCAAAAAAATTTATGGGGAGTTAGCAACAAAGCTGGAATCGTGCCGAAGTAGAATGTTCGAGAAAATTTCGGAATGTGATAGAATGTCCCGCAATGATATACCATGTTCGAGAAAGTTGGAGAATGTGCTAGAATGTTATGGAATCTTCTAGAATGTTCGAGAATGTGGTAGAATGTTATGGAATCTTCCAGAATGTCCGAGAAAGTTGGAGAATGTGGTAGAATGCCCCACAATGATATAGCATGTTCGAGGAAGTTGGAGAATGTGCTAGAATGTTATGGAATCTTCCAGAATGTTCGAGAAAGTTGGAGAATGTTATGGAATCTTCCACAATGTTCGAGAATGTGGTAGAATGTTCCAAAATGTTATGGAATCTTCCAGAAGGTTCAAAAATCTTCTAGAATGTTCTACAATGAAATAAAATGTCCGCGAAAGTTGGGAATGTTCCACAATGAAATAAAATGTAAGAAAAAGTTGAAGAATGTTATGGAATCTTCCAGAAGGTTCGAGAATGTTAAACCGGGAACGAGCTGTGAAGCTAGAGACCACTTGGTAAGTTGTAGAAGAGAAAAAACATTTGCTTACTAATTTAGACATAAGTGCACCGTACTATTTCGTACCTTTTTATTTAAACGTCCGACACAACTGAATATTATTTAAATTCACATCGGTCGTGTTTGAAAAGATTGCTCAGCTCTGTAACACGACTGTGAACTTCTATTTCTAGACCAGAATGAGTCAATTGCCAAAGTAACAGCTGTAAGGCTGTGTAACAACCTTGGCTAATGTCCCTTCCCTTACGTTTTCTTGCGTTCATATTATTTTAGGTTAGGCTTATTAACCTTGTAAAAAATAACTAAGTGTATCTCAGTAATCGTGCCTGGGATTAAGGCTAGGACAATCACGAATAATAGTGGTGTGTATTTGTGGGAAATACAATAATTACGGACAGAAAATAGTAGCCTAACTTATTCATCATATTACACAGTAGGTAGCCTACATATTAAAACTTACGGTGAAATAACTGTAGGAAGTATATTTGTTTTTCTTCCATAAAACAACAAGCAAACAAGATTTAGAAAAACAGAGAAAAATACAGCGCACTTTAAGAACACATTAGGGTGGAGTGGGGTAATTTGGATCAAGGAGCTATTGGAACCATGCCCTATTTCATAAATTGAAAGATACAAATCAGCACTCTTCAAAGTGCGGATATTTTAGTTTTTATAGTCAAAAACGTCACTGGGAGGGGGGACGTGCAAAGGGATTAAATTGCACGCAAAACACTCAAAAACTCCAACTTTGCGTTTCAAAAGTCGTTGTTAAATATAAACATTCGCAAATAATAAGCAAGTTATAATTTCTAATCCAAAAATGTTGGGCAAATCAAAATATTTCTGTAGGTACCAAATAAATGCATTGACTTCTTTTAAATGATGTTCTGGGAAATTTAGTTCCACCCCTTGTTATTGTGGCAACTCTGACTGCCACTGACTCACCATGCCAAGCATTGCGCCAAAACGCCTGACCAGTGTTGCCAGATAGGGGGGTTTTCCACCCCCAAATGGGGAAAAGAAAATTGTGAGGAAAAGTATGGTAAATTTGTTCAATAATGTGATGAGCATGTTAAAAAAAATCCAAGGGTGAGCATCCAGGGCCCCACCTCTAGTGGGATTTATTCCACACAACCCAGAGCCCTCTTCTGAACGCTGGAACCCCCACCACAGAAGTTGAGAAATTTTAGATTTTGCCCCTCCCCCTTAATTTATTGCAGCAACGTCCGTGCCCCTAAAAGTAAAAAAAAGATTTTGTTTTCATGTACCGTAAGTTATTTTCACTTTAGAAGTAAATTTGGTAAGGTCTTGGTTTTTCTTTTTATTGCTGACAGACTCCTAAAGAGGCAACACAATTATAAAAACTTATTAACTGAGATATTTCAGAGTGTAGAATTACCTGCATATTATCTGAATTAACTACAACCCACCATCAAAATTTTAGGTCATTATTCAAATTAGGGGAATTGTGATTGTCTGATCCCATTTACCCCATGATATCAACTTTATTTTCTTTAGGTAGAAGACTGTTTTTGATAGTGAGTGTTAAATTTAAAAGATTAAAATTACAGTTTTTTTCGAAATAGAGAGAAACTATATATATAGTGTTAAACAAAGAGAGGAAAAAGTGCAAATTCGCTTTTAGTGTTTAGATTCCCTGTTATTTTAACTGAACTTGCACCATATTTCTTCTTATAACTAGCAGCATTTCCAACCTTAAATTGAAGTTATATTTCACCAGAACAAACTAGGTTAATTTAAACATAAAATAAAGATTATTATTTTAGATTTATTCCATAGGCTAATTTTTTAGTACTTTTAAAAGTAGTTTTTAATTTTTAACATAGCAGGATATTAATCAAAATTCCATACATTTTACAAATTTCCAATTATTTTATTATTTTTCACCAGGATGCTCTTCACCCAAATCAATAGGCTACATATAAATAAAATTGAAGTGTCTGTGATTTTGAAATAAATAAATACTTTTTTCTAATCTCATGTGGTTATTCACATTTTTCTAAAAGCTAAACATGCATTTTTTAGTATTTGTCTGTATGTATAAATTTCCGTCTGTCTGTCTGGGCTAATCTCCGGAATGGCTGAACCAATTTTGATGAAACTTTCAGAGAGTAATCTAGGCTATATTTTATCTCAACATTTTTTAGGGATCATATTTAAATTTTTTAAATAGAGGTTTTGCGAACGGACGTTATACAAGACACCTGAATAAAACAACTGATTTAGATCAACAGCTAACACTTTGACCTGATCAGCTGTGTTTTAATTTATCTATATATATAAAAATGAATTGCTGTTCGTTAGTCTCGCTAAAACTCGAGAACGGCTTGGCCGATTTGGCTAATTTTGGTCTTAAAATGTTTGCAGTAGTTCATAGAAGGTTTATACGTAAAGAAAAATTTGAAAAGTTTTAAATGTGGAAGAAACTCAACAGTCTTTACTGTATGAACTCAAAACCAGCTTACAAAAACAGCTGTTCGTATAAAAAGCTTAGCAACACGTTATGTTTGTTTACAATCATTACCATAGCAACATTACTTAGCAAAAAATTTATAATCACTTTTAATACTCTTCAAAACTAACAGCTTTTTAAGGTTAGATTGAAAAACTATAAACAAACACAAGGAAAAATCAACGAAAAATGCTTACAGAATTATAATTCAACTCAAACATTGGTTACTACATATCTATATAGGCCTACTTAGAGATATGCTGTTTAAAATATTGTTTATATAAAATATATCATAACTATGAATTTTTTAATACTTTTCAAAACATATTTTCGCTATCAATAATAATAATAACAAATAAATTATTTGACACCATGCATAACCATAAACATACACGAGTTTAAACATATTATATTGAAAAATAAACAAACAATCTGAATTAAACTAAATGCCATTAAAATATCACATTCGTAGCTTTATTTTGATATATACTGTATATTGTATATTTAAATACTAAACATATATATCTTTTACTAATTAGGCCTATACATTTAAAATTGCAAACTCTATTTGAACCAGTTTGTTACATCCTAAATTAACGCGGATGTTACAAAGTGATTCAAATATCTTTTCTACGACCCCCAGCTAATTTAAACCCGCCTTATAATGTAATGGTACCGGAATGCAAATTTTGTTAGCTTCATACAAATGATTATTCAAGCATTAACTACTAAATCACATTGAACCATATTATACAAAGGTAGGTAGGCCTATCACTGATGTTTTTCATTTCTTAACTTACAACTACTTACCGAAATTCCAAATCGGTTTTTATCGGTTAAATACGTAAAAATAAATTGCACTTTACAGTGTAGGCATACGGTAATGAGCATTAGGTATCCGGTGAAAGCACGAAGAACATCTAACAATCATTATTAGTCACACACATTACTAGCAAAATATAGGCAAAGGTACCGTAACAGAATTTGCACAAATATCAAATTTTTTCTTCCTTCAAATCAATATCTAATGTAGGCTTTTTAAGTACATATTCAACTGGAAGCTACAATATAATAGCTACATGAATGTGGATCGGATAATATCGCAAAGTGCAATTGGGGAAAGTTTTACGGTAAAAAGAGCAATCTGTACCACCTACCTCTGGAGGCTGTAAGTTTTATAACTTCAGGCTTTTTTTTAAGAGTAAGAATTTCTGTTATGCAAATCAACTTAGGCCTAATTGGTATTAACAAATTATAGGTCTATATGTTGCAACTTGGAATTGTTTTTTAAGTTACTATGATGCACGAGCGAATGTAGTTGAATTTAGGTGTAGTAGGGCTATATTTAATAATTCAATAAAATACGGGGTTAGTTACGTTTAGTCGGTTGGACAGCAAGTCGTTATGTGTCGTGTAATTTGGACTTGTGATGTTTATCATTTATGTGTTAAGTATGTTGTTTATTTATTTGAAGTTTTAAATTTCTTATGACTTGACAATGGAAGGTTAAGCCTCCCGAAACCGGTAGTCACCGAAATCACTATTTGGAACCCTGTCGATGGTTGTTACTTAGGTTGTTTGAGGTAGGCTTAAGTACCTAAGTTAAATTACTAACTTACTGCAGTTCAGGAGGCAAATCATTATGTATGAATAAAAAAAATCCTGAAATTTTAACTTACAGTCTCTAGGCCTAGTCACACAGTAGTTTCAATTTGTAAACATATACCGGTAGGCTTATAAGTTCGTAACATCAATTAAGTGGTTTTGTATATACCAGAAATGCAAGCATTAAAAAAACTTACTATCTTTAGCAAGCATATCAGCTGAGAGTTGTTATTTACACCATATATTCTCCAAAATAACTATAAAAAAGCCATAACTTCAGGTCCCCAGTCCAAGTCCCCCAGTATGTTTACAGTTTTAATAACTTGCAAAAGCCGGCGCAAGTTTACTATTCGACCCTAGGCCAATAGTTCTAACCTATAGTATTTAGTCACAGTATGTTTACATGTGTTCAAAATTTAATAGTAGAATGTAAAACGACGATGTTGTCTGCAAAAATATTAGGCTAGGGTCGAACAGTAAACTTACGCCGAAAAGCCTATCATCAACATCAAATGGTTGATACAGCAAACTTACTTTAACAAAAGCTCATCGGCTGTTATGATGTCAACATATTGGCATAAAATGAGATTTGCCAGAAAAATTAACTTCAGGTGGTAGGCCTAACTAAAGCTAGAAACACACTGCCGTCACGTCACATGAGCTCGTGTTCTATCACACTGACTCATATTGTTATGTGAGTGATGTGAGGTGACATCAGTGTAATTCTAGTGCATTGGAATACTGTACTAGTAAAAACAACAACCCACACTTTAGCAAGGTCTCTAGATAGGAAAGGTTACCTCAATCGGGAAATATTAAAAAAAGTGGAGTGGGGGCTGTGACGTAGTTGTTGATATAACTAGACAGTGATCAAAGTTCTGTCGTTTAAGTTTATACGCGTTACTCATTTGTGAATGTTTGACGGCTTGTGTTTTTTGTTTAAACTTAAACTTTTTTTAAATAGATACTGGTTTAGTATTTAAATATACAATTAAATATCAAAATAAAGATAAAAATGTGATATTTTAATGGATTTTAGTTTCATTTAGATTGTTTGTTTAGTTTTCATTATAACTGTTTATGTTTAAACAGTTATAATGAAAAAAAAAACTCATGTATGTTTATGGTTTGCATGGTGTCAAATAATTTGTTTATTATTATTTTTTTTAAAGCGAAAATATGTTTGAAAAATATTAAACAATTTATAGATATGATATATTTTATGTAAACAATATTTTAAACAGCACATCTCTAAGTATATATAGATATGTAACAACCGATGTTTTAATTGAATTTTAATACAGTACATAAGCATTTTTCGTTGATTTGTGTTTACTTTTAGTTTGTTAATCTAACTTAAAACTAGTGAAAAGATGAAACACTTTTTCGATACTTCGGCTCGTGTCCAGAACACACGAATTGAAAGAAAATTAAAGTTAAACATTACTTTTTATTTGTTATATTTAGTTAAAAAAAATAAGTTAAAACGTTACCCCACACTGTATATTCAAAATGTTGATCCAAAAACGTGACCCCGACGCTCTACGACTTTTTAACTCTCAGAATAGTTTTTTTCGTACCCAAAAACATATAAAACGTTACCCCGCACTGTATTTTCAAAATGTTGACCCAAAAACGTAACCCTGACGCGCTACAACTCATGCTAGAAAGCTCAAAAGCTTTTAAACTCTCCGCAATAAAATTACGAAGATTCTGGTACCACCAGAAGTTTTGTACGACGTCTGTGAGTGCTTGTATCGTGTTTACAGGAAAACAAATACAAAAAAAATTATCACATGATTTCAATACTTCGGCATTATAATGCGAGCCGAAGTAAAAGCTGTTGGTTTTGAAGAATAATAAACTGATAATAAATTTGCTAAGTAAAGTTGCTATGGTAATAAATGTAAACAAACATTGTGTTGCTAAGCAGTTTTTTGTCCGAACAGCTGTTTTCGTGAGTTTTGGTCTTGAGTTCATATAAAAAGTGTGTTCATTTTTTCCCAAATTTGAAACTTTTCTGGGAATTTTTTTCAAAAATGTCTTTTCATAAAAACCTAATTCGGACTATTACCCTTGATTATACATAATCAAAGCTATTACAAACATTTTAAAACAAAAAATAGCAAAATCGGTCCAGCCGTTCTCAAGTGATGCTTACCAACGAATAGCATTTAATTTTTATTATATACAGTAAAACGTCGAAAATCCGAACTAATTGGGACCGAGGTGGGTTCGGATTATAAATTTGTTCGGATTTTTGAAAATAACTAACAAATGCCATTTAGGCTAAAATACAAGCCCTTTATCGATATTAAAGTGGTTAAACAGTACAAGCAGTAATGTAATTACAATACAGTAGTATGTAAGTACTTACATATATTATGATTTAGAAGAACATGCACGTTCACAGTAGGGTCAATATGATTACATTTGTACCTCTCAATTGTAGTGCAGTATATAATTAAAAGTTCACTTGTTAGTTAACACAAACGAAATATAAAAAAAAATACTTACTATATAGTACACTACTGTATGTACAACAGACTGTTATAATAATTACTACACAAAGAGAAATGAATGCACTTTCTGTATGTTTACACTGTTTGTTTACTGTTAGCGCTAATGCAGCTTATGAGCGTGACAGTGAAAATACTGACAGCCAGTCTGCTGTGAGGGCGTGTGAGAGCAGGTGTTAAAAAGAGATAATAATGTCAAAATGCGATGAAGATTTTTGTAAAATTTTTAACGACGCAATAATTGGAATTTGCGAAAACGAAAAAGGCAGGGGCTGCCTCGAAACACGTTCGGATTTTTGACGTTTCGGATTATTGACGTTCGGATTATCGACGCTCTACTGTAGATTAAAATGTATTATCGTGATTGCATTTTTCTTTTTTATTCTGTACAAAATATTAAATACAATTTTAATGACTGCTTTTTAGTTACCTAACCTACATGATTTAAAATGTATTACCAAGATAGCTTTTTATTTTAAATTTCAGTCAGTAAAAAAATAAATTAAAATTTGTATGATTATACTTTTGTAATTATTGTAAATTGCAAATTAATGACATAAACATAATGTTTTTGAAAAGGTTAAGATATATTCTTACAATTACAAATGTTGAAATGTGCAACTTAAGTATCATTTTAAAAAACTTCAACCCCAAAAATAGCTTAATACATCTATTTTTAAAAAAATGAGGTGATTTGTACGACAAAACATACATCTTTCATGGTAGCGCGGAGTTTTTATACTATAATGACGTCACTGGACAGGGAACGGGTTGAGGGGTTTAAGTTTGTTTACATGACTATGAGGTAACCTTTTCTTCTAGAGACCTTGACACTTTAGTCCGTGGCGTGAGATGACATGACATCACGTGACATGATGGGAGTGTGTTTCTACCTTTACTAGCACTTTGGGGTTTAAGTTACCTATTGCAGCAATATCATGGCTAATCTCTTTGATCGATAAGTTGTCTGAACAACAATGTTTGTAGGACTACCTAGCCTATTATTATATAAAAGAGCTGGTGTCATACAATTGATTTTGAACAACAAATTTTTATGAAAGTATTCTATGCTATTAAAAAATGAGAACTAGCCAACAATGATCATAAATATTTTGTCAATAGCCTAAGTTGGTGAATAGAAAACTTGAGTTACAAAATATGAATAAAAACAATTATGAATAATTGTTATCAAGACAATAAACAATAATTATTTATCAAGACATTGTAAAATCTGTTAACCAAATTTTAGACCTAACTTTGTTTATATTGATGTAGTGAAACATTATAGGCTATTGTTAAAAGAAGTAATGATCCATAAGCTATTTTCCTATGCTAAGGATTTATTTTAGGTTCTGACATCAATTAAGTAACTGATTCTTACCTTAAAATATCCTCCTTGATATAATGTTTCTGGAGGTCCAAAAATCGCTACTTCCCATTCAAATAAATTGTCTTCCTGTGCTAGCTTTACACGAAACCCTTCAACGGGTTCTTCTTGTAGGCTTTTGTATTCCAACGCTAAAGCACGTACAGCACTTCCAGTTGGTTGCTGAGCCATGTTAATTACAATATTAAATATATAAACACTTTGTTTTCACAAATTAAAACAGAATCTAAGCTAGGCTCAGCATCCACGATGCCCAACTTGATCCTTACAAAGAATATATGACGTCATTCACGATATAACTACAGAAAGTGTTCCTGAAAACGTATTTTTATTTCACTTTTAAACTGACACAAACTTCAAATCATAATTTTAAAACAAAATAGAGTGAACAATGATGGTTTTCGAGTGAGTTGATAGAAAACTTCATTAAAGTTAAATACTCAATTCAAGCACTTTAGCAGTCTTCGTGAATATACTAAACATCACCACTCTGACTCTACCAAACTGAAACAGAATCACTAACAGCGTCGTCAGCGTCAGGCATCAGCTGTCTGGGGGCCACTGTGATTAAAAGCTGCGCATTGGTGCTATGCGCAACTTAATGGAACAACCAAAATCAAAACTCATTATTGGAGTTAATTCGTTGTCTTTTTATACTATGTATGATAATCTAATTTTTACGGAAAGCACTAATAAAAAACAAATATAAAATATTATTGTTGTAATAGCTGGAAATTGAATTTTAATGTTGTGCAATCAAACAAACTACTAAAATTTCTTTATTAGCCAATTTATTAAACAAAAACTTAAAACAGTTTGTCCATATGTCATTATTTTAAAGAGAATATTGTAAATATGATTACAAGCAACAAAATATCAAATATCACGAAAAAGGACTTTAGAAATGTATGTTATTGACATTTGTCTATGGAACATTAAATTGATTTTAGTTATACCTGGCACAATCAGGATCTTAAAATAAAAAATGTTAAATAAACTTAAATAATTATTTCCTGTCAATAATCTATCAGAGTAATACAATCCATTAATACTATAGTATACAATATTCAATACAAATTTCGGATCGCGACCAATATTCCGACTTTAGGTTTAGAAAATTCCTATCCGCTACCACAGATAAAAGAAAAAGTTGTTCTTTTATCTGTGCCGCTACCCTGCTACTGCTTCTGCTACTCCCTGCTAGCCTGCTATGCTATGGTCAATTAATTGCTCATGCTGGTCAGCTGGTCCCTTGTATGCTTGCTATGCTATGAATTCTATGTAATGTATAAAAATGTGTAAGTGTAAGCTAAACAGCTAAACAATTTTTTGTATTTAGGTTTTGGTGTTTAGTAAAAGAAGACGACAAGAAGTGTAGTTTCAAAATGACAAGCACCATGGTGGAAATTGATGGGAGCGTTTTGGAAGGGGTAAGTCTGGAGTACTGCCTAAATATGACAAAATGAAAGAAGTTAACATGTTATTCATTTGTATGAATACCTCTTAACCCTGAAGAGGGCGCGTTAAAAAGTAATACGTGAGAAGGAGCGCACTGTCTTTTAGTCCGGGTCATAAAAAAACCAGTGAAAACATTTATTATTTACACATTAAAAAAAAAAAATATTCAAAATTAACATTAGCATGTTTTCATACAAAAAATACTGAAAATGTATATAAGTGTAGATCCGGCGTAACTTTACTATTCGACTCTAACCTAATATTTTTGTAGACAACGACGTTGTTTTACATTCTACTGTTAAATGTTAAATACAGGTAAACATACTGTGACTAAATAGGTTAGGTTAGAACCTTTTAGGTATTTTTTTAATTATTATTTTTGCATTTCTGTTAGCTCTAGGTTAGCCTAGAGTCGAATAGTAAAGTTGCGCCGTAGATCCAAAAAAACTTTCAACTTTGCCTGCTTTGTTAACCCTGGTCTTTTCATCAGGGTTTGAATAAAAATGTCTAGGAGTCTTAGGATGGTTGAAACTAACCTTCCTCTTTCACATATACGGTACCCTAATAAATATATCTTTCAATGGTCTCGTTAACTATATATTCCTATGCAAAACACTAAATATATAGGCCTATAGGCTACAGGAATATAATGTCACACTTAGTTGAAATGAGTACATAACATGAGGAGGCTCGCCAGAACATTTAGACCAGGTGCGAAAGAAATGAGAACCACAAGCAAACTTTGGAGGAGAGGAAATAGCACAAGCATAGGAATATGTAGTGGAATGGTCGGCGGCGCAACTTTACTATTCGACTCTAGGCTAACCTAGAGCTAACAGAAATGCAAAAATAATAATTAAAAAAATACCTAAAAGGTTCTAACCTAACCTATTTAGTCACAGTATGTTTAACTTACCTGTATTTAACATTTAAAACAGTAGAATGTAAAACAACGTCGTTGTCTGCACAAATATTAGGTTAGAGTCAAATAGTAAAGTTACGCCGAAGGGTCTGTTAGCAGGTATGTGGGGGGAGGAAGCTCTACACAGCTTATGCATAGATATTTTAATTATCTAGTAAAAACCCGGTCTAAAAGACCAGCGCGCGCCCCCTCCAGGGTTAAGTATTATAGGTATTTTTTTTACCGCAAATTTATATCCTACTTATACATTTTTAGTATACTACTACTTGTTCTATCACACCTGTGTGTTAAAAAAACCTCTATTAACTGGAAAGTACTGTGTGGCTGTAAGTTAATAATTTATCCTCAGATTTGTATGCCTGACAACCAGATGTGGTAGTCCAAATATTCTATTTTTCCTTTTTATAGGTGGCAACCCAGCCATAATAGAACAAGTAGTAGTAAGCCTGTACAAATAAATGGTACCAGGAACTGGCACATACTTTCTCAAAAACATATTTAAATTACTAAACAGATTCACTGTGACTTCATAATTGTAGGAGAAGTGATAGGCCTATTAAAGTAGGAGATTAACTATTATTATTTGTATTAGCTAGAGAGAAAACTATTCAATCGATTTCAAACAAATTTGCACCAAACACGTCAATTAGGTAGGCCTATGTATAGATGCACGAAAAAAGGTTTTGAACATTTTTGAAAAAAACTCCCTTTTTGGCCAAAAACACCATAAAAAAAAGTTATTATTATTAGCTAATCGAGAATTTTTAGAAATATGCGGTTTTTTGCATATGGTAGGGTACATTAAGGGCTACAAATAAGCCAAATTTTATCAAAATCGTTAGTGCCATTTTTTTTAATAAAAAATACTGGTTTTTAGGGTTTTTTGATAAAAAAGAAAATTGTTTTTCAAAAATTTTCGAAACCTTTTTCCATGCATCTATACAGGCCTAATTGACATCTGTTTGTGTAGGCCTATGATTAGGTAAAAACAATTATTAGCCTATGTACAAAGACATTCAAACAATTTTACAGCTAAGGTTGTTCAATCATTGTTCTCTTGAGTAAAAAAAGCTATAGCCTATTATTAACAATTTTCTCACCTAAATCAGATCTGTAATATAGTGATTTTAAATTGTCACTTTCAGAGGCTAAAATCAGCTGTCTGCCCAATCGTTCTTAAAAAAAACAAATTGGCCTGAAATTTGTGTCCAAAAATAGTTCTCTTTCATATATTAAGCTTTCCCTCATTCACAAATTATTTGGTACTATCATGTATTTTTATCTTATTATTTCTTTCTTAGTCAAGGAAAGGTTTGTAGGCTAATTATCTATTTGTCCAGTAACAGATTTCATCACTAGTCCATTATTTGTGTTAATTGTAGAAGTAAGGCCTACATCTTATCTAACATTAGGGGTAGGGATAGTTTCTGTAAGTATGCCTATTAATGTTCTGTATTATTTGCTTAGGGAGGTCAAATTGTTCGAATGGCTGTGGCATTCAGTGTGTTGTTGGAAACACCGATCAAGGTAACAAAAATTAGAGCTGGACGAAGTAAACCAGGTCTCAGCCCTCAACACCTTAAAGGTTCGGTAAATAACTAAAAATACAAATAAAGAATAAGTTTATGAAATTTTAATTTCTGTGTGCAATTTTCATAATTTTATAGTGATATTCAATTAGAAATATGTTTTGTGTGTTTCCGCTTCCCTACTGTCATAGTTACCTAAAGCCCCTGACACATTCTTCAGATCCTGGGTAGGTGACAAACGACAATAAATTAATCTATCCCAACCATCATTACAGGTTTCAGATTTGTATTAGTTGTACAAGTTAGATAAAAGTAAACTTGAAATAATAATAAAGTAAAATATTTATTTTTATAAAGAAGACAAAGAATACCTTACTTTAAATTGTATAAACATTAAGGCATAGGCCTACTGTATTGCATTCCTTTCAATGCAATCTTTGCAATTCTATCCATATTTACAAGTCATATTCAAAGGGATCATTAACTTGATAACTGGCTAGGAAATTGATTGAATCATAGGCCTAAATATTAAAAATGGAATAGCATAAAGCTGTATTTAGATAGGCTACATAAAATATAGGCTACATTTATTTGAAAGATAAATTAACATGAATATTTTAATAACAATGGATTATATGTAGGCTATGCAAAATAAAAAATAATAGAAATAGTGTAGTGATAGAACTAGAACAGAGTGTTGGTTTAGGTATAAAAAAACATATTATTATAGTGTAATATTGGATATAGATAGAGACTGAAATACAAATTTGCCTAGTATGATAACAAAACTGAAAATAAATTATGTTATTGTTACAAACGCTTCAATATAGGTACTGTATCCTGAAAGGCAATAAAAAACACTATAAAATACTGGAATTGTAAATAAATAAAAAGCTATAAGATAAAAGAAAATTTTAATATAGCCAATGCCATCAAATGAAGAAATCTGATGAGTAAAATTACTATAGGCTGTACCCATTATAGACAAAGACCTTTGTTTGATAGGCCTATAATATCACCAATAAAATTAATTCTTCCATTCTGAACATGGCGATGTAAGTTAAAGGTTAAACTTCAATGGTGTTAATTTAACACCATACAAAAATCATCATGAAGAAAAGTATTAAAAACTAAGAAGACAAATTATAGCCAATATTAGAAGATGTTTATTCTCTTAAGGAAGATCAAATATTAATTATATCAATACAAATTCAAAATGCCTAGCTTAAATAAGAATTGAAAATCAGGTAATTAATAACCTACTCAACTATACATAAACATTTTTAATACTTTGAATACACTGTATTAATTTACAAATTTTTATTTTACTCTGTGAGAAGCCTCACGTTGGGAAAGCCAATTTATTAATTTACACTTTTATATTTTACTTTAATTCAATAGGCCTAATGTTGTAGGCGTCAATTTATGATATAACAAGATATATACTAATTTATAAAACTTTACTTTTATATTATTCTCAATATAATGAACTGTAACACTGCTTACTAGCTTAATCAATTTGATAAATGATTTGACTCAGGACACAGGTTTACAATTACAATAAAATCTTCTTTTATTTATCAATAGAAAATCAGAAAAATATCTACAGTTTAATAATTATTTAGCTCAAAATCAAATATATACAAAATTATTTTAGGGAATTATTTCCCAATGAGCACTCTTAATCTCGGGTAGGTTGGTGCCGGCTCTTACCAATATTAAATTGAAACAAAAATATTATACAAATTATTTAAATTAAGAATTAGGATAATTAAAACAAAGGAGAAAATAGTACAAGGTGGAAAATGTATGGATATGTAGATGTATGAATTTAGTGTTAATATAAAAGGATAAAGTTCTGATAAAAGTTGAAATCTTGATGGTATATATATTTATAAATGTTTATCAGCTTTACTGGTATAGTTCTTTGAACTTAAATATGCAAAGGAAAGGTTGGAGTATATCCAATTTGATGAATAGTTATGTGGATTGATCTCACCCAATTTTTATATATAGTCTTCTTCTTGAAAAAGAATGGTTTATTAAAATTTGATACTGTTCAGTCACTTCACTTATAAAAGGTTATTTTAACGTTGGCACTTGTTATACACTTCAAAATGGTCTTGAAACTTGTGGTTTGGTGGGCTCTAACACAGCGTCTGCTCCCTTTGATGTCTCAGCAACAATTAAATTGGATTTGATCCCAATTTGGCTTCCTTAGGCCCTCAGGAACTGGTACATTAAGGCCTGGTTAATTTCATTTCTTGTGGGATTTTGATTGTTATGTGAAAATGTGTATTTTGAAATGTAGTGTATTTGTTTTGTATGATTTTAATGAAATTTTGATGTATTTTGGTTTTTTAAACAACATAGAATTTTTAGAATGGTAAAAGTAAATAGAATTTGATTAAATAAAATTTTAAATGAAAATATCTAAAATAGCTCCTTGTACAACTTAATATCTAATATCTAAGGTCTACAAATATAATTATTTATCGGGTCGTTTAAAAGTCTTGTTTCCGCGGCACAAGCAGTCACGTGATTGTGGGCTGGGCTTAAACAAACATGGCCTCTCGTTCTCCAGGTTTTAATCGAATATTCATATACTTTGAAGAAATTTACTAGCTTAACGGTATTTCTTTTCATATTTTTCCAAAGACACTTTTGATGTACAATCTTCTGTTCTACTCGTTGGTTCTGTTCCTTTTTTGATTTAGAATTTAGTTTCCTTTTGATCGGTGGTTTTAATTTGGAATAGGCCTACAATTTCGTACATCGGCCTAGCTTCGAGTGTATTTTAAAAGATGGATTTCGGTCGATTGGTTTAGCCTACTCTTGAGTTATTATTATATATTATATGGATTAGTCGTTTAATTTAGATTAATTTTGATGTGGGAATGATATTAATTTGAGATCGAGAAGTACTGGTAATTATTTAAAATGTTGTTGGAAGTCGGATGTTATAATATTATTAATGAATCATTTACGATTTTTGCCGCTAGGTGTCGCTGCTACAACTTGTGAATGAAATGCCTTTATAGTAGTCTGTTCCTCTCTCTCGCACTCATGCGTGTTTAGTTTAGTAATTACGAATGGTTTCTTTTGATATTTTAAATGATTTTTATATAGGGATATATTTTGAATTGTTACAACACATTATTTGAATTTACAGTAGGCTATCTAATTTAGGACTGCAGAAATAGATAAATTATTTATTTAGAATCTTTAAATATTAAAATTAATTATTTGTGAATGTTTAAAATTATTATAAGTTAATCTTGCTAAATAAAAATTAATCTTTGTTTCTTTGTCCTCTATAAACTCAAAAACTATTCAACCGATTTCACTAAACATTTCACAGTTTATCCATATCATTGCCAGGAATGTTTAGACGTTAAAATTACTAGAGTCTAAGGTGTTGAAATAGGGTTGCTTCCTCTGTACAATAAATATAAATTAAACTAACTTCCTACAAGTTATAAAAGTAAAATTATGTAATATTTAAGATAGGCCTAAAAAAAAACTATTTGCAATTTGATTACTTAAGTCAAAGGGATGAAATGGAATAACTACCCTTAAAATTAAATATTAATCCAAACACATTTTCTATATTCTCAAAAACTACTGAACTAATTTCACAATTTACACATATTAGTGTACTAGGATTTTTTAGACTACATGGTTATAAACTACACAACAAACAAATATGTTTAAATGGGGTAGCTAACCCTATACAATAAAAACACATTTTACTAAATTCCTACAAACTATAAAGCTAAAATTATGTAGGTACTATTATTCTCAATTGATATAAAAAACATGTTTAATTCAATTACTTAAGTCAAAGCGATGAAATGGAATAACTAACCCTTAAAATTAAATCAAGCAATATAAATGGCATTGCCGGATCCATTAGTATAAATATATAAATTAAAGTGTTTTGTTTGTCCTCTACAGGCTCAAAAACTACTCGACCGGTTTCACTGAAAATTTCATAGCTTGCCCTTATTAGTGTCGGGAATGTTTAGCCATAAAAATTATATAGATTACTTACAGACTTACATAAAGATATCTAAAATGGGATAACTACCCCTAAAACAATACCCTTTAATTCCCATGAGTGGTGAAATTTTGCACAGTTGATTTTTATGTGATACATAACAAAATTATAGTTCTCACATTTTGATTATTTGCATTTAAGAGATGGATACCGGAAAACCAACCCCTAAACAATAAATACTCATTACTTTACTACCAATGAAGCTATAGAGCGAAAAATTGGTACATTTATTCCATAAATGTTACATAGAAAAAGTATACCCATTAATTTTTGTCCAGTAACTACCATCTAAGGGGTTAAAATGAGGTAACTACCCCTATAAAATAACTGTAAATTCCACTAACTTGCCTTCAAACTATAGAGCTGAAATTCGGTACATGATATTCTTAGGTGAAATATATAAAGAAAGAAAATGCATTTGCATTTTGATTACTTCAGTCTAAGAGGTGAAATGGGAAAACTAACCTTAAAAATAAAAAAAATAGTTCTTGCATTTGCTATACATGGAGACCTTAAACATGGCCCATATTATGCTTAATTTAGATATAAGTAGGCTAAAAAAAAAAAAAAAAATGCATTTAGATTATTTGCATGAAAGAGCTAAAATATTTCTTGTATATCTAATATTTTTTGTAAAATGTACTCATAGATGTGAAATAGCCTACAACTTAAATAATTTTTACATTCCTTTGGGAGTATGAGTTTAACAAACTGGAGGAAAATGTGATTTTTAGTGCTTATTGCCACATAACTAATCATTTACATAGGCCTAAAAGGGAAACAGATTGATTTGGACAAAATTCACTATGCGTTTTTTGGCCATTGAACTCGGATCTGAAAATGTTTTTTTTTTAAATTGTTTATAATGGTAAGCTTCAATATTCCTGATATTTCATTTATTTATTAATCACATTGCGAACAAATCAGCGGGTACCAGCTAGTCTCTATATATGAAATGCAATGTCCTGACTGACAATCAGCTGATTCTATTAAAGCTACAGACTTGAAATTTGGAAGGTACATCAGTCCAATAATGTAGAGGCGCACTAAGAAATGATTTTGCAAAATTTGGAATATAAAGGGTAGAAAACATGAAAATCCATCACTCCCATAAGCAGCCCTATAACAGATGAAACAGCTGATTCGTATGAATTATGTCTGTTTTCAGCTATTACAAGTGTTGTGGTGACATTGAAGAGATTATTTTTTTGAGTTGTCATGCCCCTAGGTATCTAGAACTGCCTTTGTGTGTGTGATTTAATAATTTGAATATGGTACTGAAAGTGTTAATATTTCTCTAGTTGCTTTGGTAGACTAGTTTAAGTTGAGGGCATATAAATGATATGAATCATTACATTCCGTTTATAGTTAGTGATCATAAAATGCAATTTGCAAAACTTGTACAAAGAAAAGAACTTGTGCAAAACTTGTGAATTAATAACTTTTTAGTCCAAGAATCTTTACAAATATATCGTAAAAAATGTAATAATTTTAAATAATCACAGAAATGTTTTTTTTTTTTCAGGAATTGAATTGGCCCGCGAAATGACTAGCGGAAAACTAGTTGGAGCTGTTCAGAGATCGACTGAGTTTACATTTTACCCAGGAAGATTAAAAGGGGGAGAGTATTTGGCCGACACTGGTACAGCAGGGTGAGATAGCCTACATTTAGCTTCAAACAAAATTTGTTTACTGCTTTCAATAATAAGTAACAAGGCTGAACATCAAAATTTGCTACATAGGGAATTTTGGGTAGGCCTACTTACGTATTATATGGAGGCCACTACTTTTAGACATTTTCTATTATAATATACTATTTTTAGTAGTAACCTAGCAACTAAACATACTGTGACTAAATACTATAGGTTAGAACTATATAGGCTATTTTTGTTTTATTCTTGCATTTCTGTTGTTTAAAAAAACAATACATAACCTAGAAACGTTTCAAAAAATAGTTTCCTCCGTATAGCACGTAAGTACCGAATTTTGTTGTCTTATTTAAATCAACCATGTAAAACAGTGTAATCGTTTTGCAGGCAGTCATGCAGAAACCAAAATTTATACATACAATTAACTATAGGCCTGTTACAGTAGAACTCCAGTTATCCGAATCAATTGGGACCGGACCCATTCGGATAATTGGATTTTTTCCAAAAAAGGGTCTATTTTAACCTTTTCGGGACTGGCTTCGCGTTTACGCCACTGGAGTAACTATCCTCACATACTACAGTCGTGTGTACACGTTTTATAACTTTAATATTTGAGTACTGTCATCGCGTTAACACGACTAATATAATTCTTTTACTGGCATTTACTACACTATATTAGCTGTAAAATGAACTATTTCGACTATCGATAGGAGGTACTAGCCAACAGTAGAAAATAGAGAGAATAAAATCTTGTTGTCAGACCGCATTTACTAGGTTTTATTATTTCTGATTGCCTTACTGAACTGGTTGATTTTACTATAATTTAACTTTTTTGTGTACTTACAGATCTCAGTCCTTTATTTTTCGTTTTTATTTCTTAATAAACGTATGTCACCAGGGAATAAAAAAGAAAAATAAAGGAC
>JAGFPH010008024.1:48477-59850 GCA_018207615.1 Philaenus spumarius | reverse complement strand
GCGAAGCACGCAATGCATTGTGTTTTGAAAATACTCCCAATACAGGGTTTGGCGTGCGAAGCACGCAATACACTGCGTATTGAAAATACTCCCAGTACTCGGACACAGACACTTTAATTTTATTTTTATAAGTATAGATGAAATAATTTGATCACGCAGCTGAACCGGTGACTTAAGTATAGCGAATTTCCAAAATGAATTTTATGTTTAGGGTTTCAACGAACAGTTTGGCGATATTGGTCTACTCACGAAAGCGCTGAATGCTCCCGCACGAAATATATTAGTAGAATTTGTTTGCACTTCAGTCACCAAATTGTTTGCTTTGCGAGTTCGCACCTCAACCTTGCGGCACCGGTTAGGGACTGCTTCGCTTCGCTCGCACCGCACAAACACAGTCGTTAGTCTCGGATAATAAGATGGACTAGCATTCAAATTTAACCCGTGTGTACCGGTTGTACTGTTATGCTACTTTTTACTTTTTGATCGATTTTGGGGGAAGCAATTGAGCTATAAGGTCGAGTGGAAAAATGAAATGTGCAGAACATATCCTACATTAGTTTTGTAGATAAACCCCCTAAAATGTTTTGAAGTGAGAACTTCTATGGGCGCACCGCGGTATCGGATTTTACCGTCACGATCTACTATATATTATATAGTACACATGTATACGTAGCAGAGTATATAGTTTCCTCTGATATGGACATTGTGCTTTCTCATTTTGTATGTAGTATTAACATAGTTCACTTGTTAATAACTCTGAAATGGAAACTGTGCTTCCTTATTTTGTATGTAGTGTTTAACTGGTTTACTCAGAAATACTTCTGAAGTGGACATTGTGCTTCCTCATTTTGTTTGTTGTGTTAAAATAGTTTTTTGTTAATACCTCTGAAATGGACCTTGTCCTTTCTTATTTTCTATGTTGTGTTAAAATAGTTTACTTGGAAATACCTCTGAAATGGACACTGCGCTTCCTCATTTCGTAAATCGAGTTTAAATGGTTTACTTGTTAATACCTCTGAAATGGACATTGTGCTTCCTCATTGTGTAAGTAGTGTTAAAATTGCTTATCATACCTTTTAAAATGGAAATTGTGCTTCCTCATTTTGTAAGTTGTTTTAAAATAGTTTATTTGTTAATACCTCTGAAGTGGACAATGTGCTTCCCCATTTTGTTTGTTGTTTTAAAATAGTTTACTTGTTAATGCCTCTGAAATGGACCTTGTCCTTTCTCATTTTTTTTTGTTGTGTTAAAATAGTTTACTTGTTAATACCTCTGAAACGGACATTGTGCTTCATCATTTTGTAAGTAGTGTTAAAATAGTTTGCATGCAAATACCTCTGAAATAGACATTGTGCTTCCTCATTGTGTAAGTAGTGTTAAGATTGCTTACCATACCTCTGAAATGGACAATATACTTCCTCATTTTGTAAGTTGTTTTAACATAGTTTACTTGTTAATACCTCTGAAATGGACATTGTGCTTCCTCATTTTGTAAGTTGTTTTAAAATAGTTTAATTGTTAATACCTCTGAAATGGACATTGTGCTTCCTCATTTTGTAAGTCGTGTTTAAATAGTTTACTTGGTAGTGTTAAAATATTTCAGATTAAAGCAACGATTTATATTCATTACAGTTTTCACTTCTGTCGGCAGTCCTGCGATTCCTTTCTTTTTGTTTTATTCTAATACGAGAAATCCCCCAAAAAATAGTAACTTCCGTTCAAAAAACGTGCTTCAGGTTGTTGGATTTTTTGGCTAAATGTGTGTACTCAACAAGACCATACGGACATATTTTTATTTCACAGTCAAAGACGTTGCAAAGTCCACGAGACCCGTCGACTTTACAAATTCACAATAATCTAAAAGCTTTTCCACCCTCTGTTTTTACAACTTCCCTTCCCCAATTTTTCCAAATCTCCCCTAGCTCCATTAAAAGCTTAAACAACCCCTAATCTAACTTGTATTTCTTTACAATCTGAAGACAATAAATTGTGTCAACTTAACCTTATGCAGGCACAAAACATTGGCGCCAACGTGGGGGAGCGTGTACACCTAATGTTTTTTTTAGAGATTACAGTGTTGTCAAGTTTAATTTATCGTGGTGGGGGCAGGTCTTTACAATCGCTAAAATTTGGTAATGAAATAATTCTTCGTTCTTCTCGTAGCTTGACTTGACGTTTGAATTGAAATTTTAAGCTTCTTTTAAGAGGAGGATACTTTGGTGCCATATGTGTTATATATGTATTTACTAGCTGGCCCGATCCGGCTTTATTTCGTATAGGGATTTTTAGTATCATTGACCCCCCCAAACCCGCCTAAAATTTCGATTTTTTTTAAACCTTTCTTAGCGAGCACTTACTGCCCTAGAGGAAGCTACATACCAAATTTCATTCCAATCCGTTAGGTGGTTTTTGAGATTTAGTAATTAGTGAGTGAGTGGTATTTGGATTATATATATATATATATATATATATATATACTACCTGAATATCCGTGATTCGCTACTGGGAATTTGTTTTACATCACTGTGTTACATAATTTGTAATATTTTTCTCTCATCTTTTATTGCACGAAAGTTATTTATTACATAATATTTTCAATTAGTTTCGTATTTATTGTTCACTGGCGTCCCGTCGATCGCCTTTATCATTGTATTTGGACTGATTAAGTCAAATCAATTTAAAATTGAAGAATTCAGAGTGAAGAGCGTCTTCTTTTTCGACCGCTAAATCTACAGACTGGTAAATCACAGTCTCAGCTGGATGTTGCAGATCACCCAGATACGTCTTTATGTGAATCTATAGATCGGGCTAGTTTTGATCAGCTTACGTCTTTAAATATTTTCTTAAAATTAATTAATGCTATCCAAATTTCAGCTCTCTAGTTTTAAAAAAGAATACCAATTAATATATATTGTTTTAGTGGTTGCTATCTCATTTTCACCCATTAGCACCACGTAACAAAATGTAAAATTGGTTTATTTTTATATGTATCTTGTAAGAAATAAATGTACAAAAATTCAGCTTTCAAATATGCTTTACCGTATCATATTTTGGTAGTAAATTATAACTTGAAAATTGAATCTCTTCAATATAATTATAAAAATCTCTTTCTTAATCAATCATAATTACAAAGAAAATATCTTAGTATACAAAAATCTGTTTACATTTGCTTTGACACGGGGATTGACTAGCGTAGCGAGAAAACATTTAGAATTAATGTTTTGTCTGTTAATTGTAAAATAAATAATTCGACCACGCAGCTGAACCGCTGACGTGAGTTGAGCGAATTTTCAAGTTTTACGTTTTCAACCTACTATTTGTAAAATTGGTCTACTGACGAAGACGTTGAATAGCTGCCTGCGTGTACGTAATAGTAATATATTAATAGCATTTTGTTTGTATCTCAGAGGTTAACCCCGGCTTCTACTTTGCTTCGTTCCCTCGCAGCGGAAAAACTCTTTCTGAGAGTTTGCACCTCGGACTATGGACTGTTTCGCTTCGCTCGGAGCACACTAACTGGCTTTGCGATTTTGGATCTCAACCGTCGGCCTACGTGGATTTGAACCGGGTACTGTTATAGTATTTTACGTTTTGATCGATTATAGGGGAACCAGAACGATTATGGGGGCTATAAGGTCGTGTAAAAATATAAAATGTGCAAAATAATATCCTTTATTTATTGATTTATTTTAAAATACCAAAAAATTCATTCTAGTTCAAAAATCTCTAACCAAACTGTTACTTGGAAAAAAAAATGCACACCAAATTTTCACCAAATCTGACGTAAAATGCTGCCGTTAGAGTCCGACAAATATATACATATAGATGTACAATTTTTAACGACATCCCAGAACCTGTTCTAGGACCATGATCGGTGCTCATCGACTACTAGGTCTCACCTTAAGAGTCATAGCAAAAGCTCATTTTTCCTATTTAAATTTGCTAATAACAATAATTGTTTATAGTTGTTAATTTTTCTCTGCAAAGTGTTTGAAAATTGCTTCAGTAAAAATACAAATTAAAAATTACTGAAAATTAAAAACATGCTTATAAATCTGATAACATCACAAATCCGTATTCACTTTAATAAAATAGAAATTGAATGAAAACGAGCTTTCGCAACATATAATATTTTAGAGAAATACGTCGGCATTTGTTAAAGACTTTTTGTTTACTTAAAAAAAGTTTTTCTCTTTCATGTGGACGGAACGAACATAAATATTTATCGCAACCCATCCCTTATCGGGAGATTCACAAAGTTATCGTGAAATAAAACTCGTATTTCTAAAAAAGTTTGCGAGCAGTTGGCGAACTTCGAAGTTTGAATATTGAGTTGCTTCTCAAGGTTGAAAAGTTGGTGACCTTCAAACAGTCAGTTATTTTAATGTTGGCGGAAAGGGTGACTACATTTTCTGTACACTGTATAAAATTACTGGTGTTAATTGAACCAACTTTGTTTTCATACATCATTATGGGAAAGTACTGCGTGCTCCACACGCCAACCAAGTTGGAACTTTGTAAACTCATAATCACGTTATGTTTCCTTTATAATAAAGGTGTAAGATTAATAATAACCCCAAACCTAAGATGGTAAATAATGTTAAACGTTCAAATAAAATTATGTCGTATATCTTATAACAGCGGTTATAATAAAGGTTAAAAGAACCAGCAAGGCTCGGGTCTCCACTTTAATAAAAACCTAACCTGAAAGTTAGAAACACGAATAATCCAAAGTGTGAAATCAGCTGTTAATGGAAATATTAGAGCAAACAGCTGTTTTGTATGTTATTTTTATTCAAATGGTTGCATGGTAATTCATCAGTCTAGGCATAACCTAAGAATTTTTCGGACTAAATTTATAAATATTGCAATAAAAAAACGTTTTTATAAAAATGAATTATAGCCTATGTTACTCAGGGATAGTGAAGCTTTTTGTGAGTAAAACTATTTTTTTATTCGGTTAAGTAATTCTAGAGATTACCCCCCTACACACAAACAAACAAATTTTACCTCTTTGTAATCTATATAATAAAAATGAATTGCTACTCCTTTGTAAGCGCACCACTTGAGAACGGCTGAACCAATTTGGCTATTTTTTTGTTTTAAAATGTTCGTAATAGTTCGAACTAGGTTTTTCTATAAAGAAAATTTTGAAATGTTTCCCGAAAAAGTTTCATATTTGGAAAAAACTTAACAGCCTCTTTTGTACGGACTCAAGACATAGCGCACAAAAACAGCTGTTCGTATAAAAAGCTTAGCAACACGTCATGTTTGTTTACATTCATTACCATAGCAACTTTACTTATCAGTTTATTATTCTTCAAAACCAAGAGCTTTTGTAGGTTATACTGACCAACTTAGAGCAAACAAAAACAAAAATCAACGAATTCTTACTATATTTTAATTCAAACATTGGTTGTTACATATTATATATACAGTAAAACAGCTGATTCGATTGAAAAACTGAACATATTTTTAGGTTAGGCCTACAAAGAACCAAAACACGTTTATTTGCAACCAATTGACCAATTGGGCTAATTTAAAATCAGGCTTTTTACAATTCTTCACAACTATCAGTTTTTTTTAGATTTGGTAAAAGCAAACAAAAAGTTTACTGTATTATCTATGCGCCTAAAGGTTTACAAAATATAAATTTAGGTAGTATATTCTTAAGTGGTATAAAAACCATTTTGCAATTTGATTACTTAAGTCAATGTAATGAAATGGGATAACTACCCTTTAAATTAAATCAAGCAATAGCGAAGCATTGCTGGGTCCACTAGTATTAGTATAGATTTAGGTTTAATGGCCGTGATTGAATATTTCAATGAATGTAATATTACTTTGTTCTTTCGAGAAGTCAATCTTTTAGAAATTCCATGGACTAGCGGAATTTTTGTTTTAAAATATTTAAAAAAAATTAGAACTTGTAATTGTAACATTCCACTCACGAACACAATTTATACTTTATAACAATCTATTTACAGGGTAGTTCTGAAAGAATCGGAGAAACCAACATAAAATCTTAATTTTGGAAATTCGCTCAAATTGATTGGATGGGTGATCATATTATTTTATTATAATAGTTCTGGGTTCCTATTCTATACACAGGTAGATTAGTCAACACAGACCTAGTCATCAACGTTTATGTTTTAAGTTTTTAAATTATTTAAGTTTATTTTGGGTTATTGCCAGAATGTGTATTTTAATTTTAATTGAAGCATATAAGCCCCACTCGGTTGAAGCCACACATAACAACGTTACATGAGATTAACGTTCTAATTTCCAACTTTAATCACTATAAATCCAGCCTACCATGATGCATTGAGATTAATCTGTCTGCGTGGGGGTCAATTAATTAACTTAATTCATTTTGCAATAAAATTAAGCTAAGATGCGTAATTTACGCAGTCGCGTTTAGGGTCTTATTACAGCCAAGCACTGTTCAACCCTCTGTAGAACCACTGTTGAACCGGGTACTTTTCAATACACAAAGCATTGCTTGCTTCGCACGCCAACCACAAGGTAGAATCCACCACGTGGCTTTGAACCGGGTACTTCTATGGTATTTTACATTTTGATCGATTTTGGGGGAACCAAGCGAGCTATAAGGTCGCGTAAAAAAGCAAAATGTGCAGAATAACATCCTACATTTACTTGTGGAGAAAAAACTCAAAAACAAATTCATTCTCGTAGGAAAAATCTCAAAAAAAAAGTTACTCCGGTCAAAAAACGTGCTTCCTATTGATGAATTTGTTTTGCTAACGAACTCGTCTGAGCGGCGTAGCAAGCCAACATGTGAACCAAATTTGAACCAAATCAGACTTAAAATGCGGCCGCTAGAGTACGAACACATATATACATATATCTATATATATAAAAGCAAAATACCACTCACTCACTGACTCACTTATCACGATTTCTCAAAAACTACCGAACGGATTGAAATGAAATTTGGTATGTAGCTTCCTCTAGGGCCATAGGTGCTCACTAAGAAAGGGTTTGAACGAATTTGAAATTTTAGGTGGGTTTGGGGGGATCAAAGTTATTATAAAACCATTTCTTCAAAACTACCGAACGGATTGGAATGAAATTTGGTATGTAGCTTCCTCTAGGGTCATAGGTGCTCACTAAGAAAGGGTATATATATAAAGGCCAAATACCACTCACTGACTGAACACTTAAAAAGAATAAAATTACGTTAAAAATACTGAAAATACCAACCACCACGGGCAACGCCGAACGGGTTAGGTAGTATATATATATGTATATGATTCTTAATGACACCCCAAAACGTGTTCTGGGGACCATGATCGGTGCTCATTAGCTACTCATAACCTTGGGTCTTACCATAAGGGCCACTGCAAGAGCTCATTTATCCTACGGAAATTCGCTAATAAGGCTTTTTAGTATATATTTATTATATTCAGCACACCCCCCCCCCCACATAAAACCATTCCAGATTCAATAGGTTTGTACAAAGAATGACAACATCTCTTATTCCTCGTTATCGGAAATATAAGCTCTTATCCTGCTCTTACATTTCGTTATTAAATTATTGGTTTTCTTTTTATAGGCTTTTCATAGCGAGAAGATTCAATTAGATCTAGCGCTGTTAATGGAGTTTTCTTTATTTCGTGAATCATTTTCAAACAAGAAATTTACTCGAGTAAAGAGAACTTTGTTAATAACCAAGTTGTTTCATTTTGATGTTTTTTTCAGCCTCGTGAATACCACGTACGTATTATTTTCTGTTTTCACACAGTTTTCTTTCCCCTTGTCTGTGTCTGTCTTTGTCCCGCTGTCTCTCTGAAATATTGACAACAAAAACAATACAGAGAAAGAAATATAAAAAATAGATGAGAGAGGTAGAGAGGAAAATAGAAGCGATTATAAATGGACACAGTAAAGTGAGAGAGGAAAATGTAGGGAAGACAAACAGCAGAGATGGGGACGAACAGAGAGATACATAGAGTTTTTTCAATACACAATGCATTGCGTGCTTCGCACGCCAACCCCCGTATTGAGAGTATTTTCAATACACAATGCATTGCGTGCTTCGCATTCCAACCCCTGCCTTGAGGGTATTTTCAATACACAATGCATTGTGTGCTTCGCACGCCAATCCCCGTGTTGGCAGTATTTTCAATACACAATGCATTGCGTACTTCGCACGCCAACCCCCGTGTTGGGAGTATTTTCAATACACAATGCATTGCGTACTTCACACGAGAAACCCCGTATTGGGAGTATTTTAAATACACATTGCATAAGGTGCTTCGCCCGCCAACCCCCATGTTGACAGTATTTTCAATACACAATGCATTGTGTTTATATATAACAGACTTTGTCCTGACTGACTGATATAGAATCAACGTAGAGCAAAAACTACTTGAGATACAAATACGAAAACTTAAAGGTATATTCTTACGGGTTCGTAGACGCACACTAAGAACGGATTTTTTTAAATGTTTACTTTAAAGGGAAAATTCTGTTAAAACAGCTGTTCAAATCAATAGCTTAGCAACGCATGTTTGTTTACATTCGTTACCATAGCAACCAACTTAGCTAGTTTAGAATCATTTTATTATTATTCACAACTAACAGCTGTTTTATGTAAGATCAACAAACTAAAATCAAACACAAACAAAAACCAAAGGAAAATGCTTACCGTATTGTAATTCAATACAAACATTGTTGTTACATATTAGGTCTATAAATAAAACAGCTGATTTGGATCTAAAACTTAATATAATTTCAGGTTAGGCCTGCTTTCTTAGGAGCAAAAAGTAGTTAAGGTACAAATTAATATGAAAACTTAATGGTATATTATTATATGGTCTTAAGATAGGATTTTGCAAAATTGTTATTTTAAAGGGTAAAAATAGTGAAAAAACCAGATAAAACAGCTGTTCCGGCAAAAGGCTTACCATCATGTGTTTGTTTACATTCATTACCATAGCAATTAACTTAGCAAATTTAGAATCATTTTATTTTAAGTGATAACCAACCGCTTTTGTTGGTTAGATTGACAAACTAAAAGCAAAACACAAATAAAAAACATCAAAAAATTGTTACTGTATAATTCAATTCAAACATCTGTTGTTACATACTATAAATAGGAACAGCTGATTTTGTATAAAACACTTACACATAACTTAAGGTTAGGCCTACAATTAACCAAAACACTTTTATTTACAACCAATTTGGTAAATTTAGAATAAGATAATTATTGTTCTTCACAAAAAACGGTTTATTTTAGAATAGGTAAAATCAAACAAAAGGGTTACTGTATTATAAGTAAAAAATTTGGTTGTACATAATTAATATTGTTTCCTTCAGTTGGTGATATCAAAATTTGTTTTAAACGTTGATTATCGATTATTGAACGGTGAAATTACAACGCATGCAGTAATTCTAATTATTGTGGATGGTCGTCTCTATTCGATCTCTGTCTTACATTAGCTATGTATATGTCACTGCTAAATATTAATTTGCGTGAATATATTAGAGTATACAATAATCTGTTTGTATTGGCTTCACCATGGGTCGCCCCCGGGATTGTTGAGCGAAGCGAGCGCTGGTGGAGCCCCTAGTGTAGAATATTATATTGGGGAAGAGAGGGGAACAAAGATAGGGTAACAGATAAAATAGAGCGGAACATTTATTGGTCCTTCAGCACATGTAAAATACATTGCAATAGATTTTGTAACATACAGTCTGTAGCTAGTCGTTAAATCTTAAGACTAACACGACAGATGACCCAGGCTTACTTAATATTGATTTTACAATTATTTAAATATTCATCAATGTTATAAAACAGGTGCTCTTTCTTTCAATCATAACAAGTAGGCTGCGATAAAAATTATTATTTGACAAGTTTTGAAAGGCAGGGAGTTTATTAAACAAATTGATACCTAAAGCTAAATGATAATTCTTGAATTAATTTAATCTATGTCTTGGTTGTTCAAGCATATGACCGAAAATGGAATTATGACCGTGAATTGAGCCTCTAATTGGATACACATGTAAATTATTCTTTACATCCATTACAAAATCGACTAAGGGAAACCCCTGCGTGCTCCGCACGCCAACCCCGTTGGAACCTTCTATACACATAATTACGTTGTTTTCTTTATAATAAAGGTGTAGGATTAACAATAACCCCAAAGCTAATATGGTAAATAATGTTAAATGTTTAAATCAAACTATTTCGTATACTTTATAACAGCAGTTATAATAAAGGTTAAAAGAACCAGCAAGGCTAAGGTCTACACTTCAATAAAAACCTAAACTAAAAGTAGGAAATACAAATAATTGCTTCAAAGTTTAAAATCAGCTTATAATGGAAATATTAGAGCAAACAGCTGTTTTATCTGTTATTTTATTCAATTGGTTGCTCTGGTAATTCATCAGTCTAGGCCTAACCTAAGATTTTTTCAAATTTTGAAATAAATAATGTGTTTATCAAAATGAATTATATTTTGTGTTACTCAGGGATAGTGTAGCTTTTTATTAGTAAAACTATTGTTTCAATCGGTTCAGTAGTTTCAGAGATTACCTCTACATAAAAACAAACAAACACATTTTACCTTTTTATAATATTAGTATAAATAGCTGACCCGTGTGAATCAATCGAATTAAATCAACGTACAGCGTTATAAACTGTTTTTTACAAACCAACGTAAATAAATAAACGTAATTAACTGAATTAAATCAACGTAACGAGTCATAAATTGCGAAATATCCGCACAGGTGAGCTAATGTGTAATTATTAGAGTAAATAAAACAAACTTTATAATGACTGTACGCTTTTCCTTAACTTGCTTTCACGCCAGTCTGTAGTCAAATCTGAAAAGCTTCATTTGCACAGTTTTTACTTTCTCACTATACCATAGTATAAGAAAAGTATAGTGATTGCAAAAAAATCGATTCTGAGATTTTTTGGAAATATCCGTTTTGGGATCCTCTGAGTTAAAAAAAAAGTGGTTTTTACAAAATGCCTGTCTGTATGTATACAAAGCTAGAGCGAAAACTATTCTATCGATTTCGAACAAATTTAAACAAAACATGTAAATTAGACCTATATAGATGCACGAAAAAAGGGTTTGAAAAATGGTGAAAAACAACCCCATTTTTTGCCAAAAAATATGTTATTATTTTTTTATAAAAAACGGCCCCTACCACACTTGCATCGAGTGATAAGCATCCATTAGTTCTCACCTCCTTTACCGCCCCCTATCCGCTTGAAGCCAGCCCCTACCCCGCTTGCATCGAGTGATTAGCATCCATTAGTTCTCACCTCCTTTACCGCCCAGTACCCGGGTGAAGAAAGCCCCTACCCCGCTTGCATCGAGAGATGAGCATCCCTTA
>JAGFPH010008024.1:29438-48377 GCA_018207615.1 Philaenus spumarius | reverse complement strand
ATCCATTAGTTCTCACCTCCTTTACCGCCCCCTACCCGGGTGAAGCACAACGCATTGGTGCTTCGCCCGCCAACCCTCGAATGCGAGTATTTTCAATACACAATGCATTGCGTGCTTCGCACGCTAATTTTAAGCCTATTTGCTATGGACGTACATGTGCGTCCGCTTTAAAATATTAGTGATGATTACATAGAAAGATTCAAAAATAAAAAATTAAGTAATTTCTACTCATTTATGCTATAAATATAAAAAATAAAAGGTCACCCAACAGCATAGGAAATAAGAAATTTGCGTAGCAGTGACTGTGTTAATGTTTTATGTTTGTCAGAAATAAATGTATTAACGATCTCAAGTGAGTGGAAAAAACTCTGAAGATGTCTAAACTAGGTTTGGGGGAGTCTTTTACATCTATGTGTACATTTTACATACAATATTTGGTACACAAATATATTACCATTTAGATGCAAACAATCTAAATGTAATAGTTTTTTATTTCCTTTTTTTATATGTTTATAGTTTTCTTATTAAAAATGCCGCCATTTTTAAATGAATTATCGTATAAAGCTAATCAATGTACATCAACCACGTAATTAGGAATCGTGTTAAGTTTTGTATCTATCTGTTGAGCCGTCCTAGAGATAAAATTTATTTAGTAAATAACAAAAACAAAATGGCGGATAGACGGAAACCAAACAATTAGTTTCTAGATTATTTAAATTTTTATTGTCAACGACCCAATAAAAAGGTCAGGTGAATTATTAGTCAACATTTTTGAAACACTCTGTAGAAAGAGTGCTACCCTGTCGGCACAAAATATCGAATGGAAGCCTAAATTTATATTTTTGTTTTATGGATTTTATTACATTCTATATTTTATTAAAAACACTCTACAGCAATTGATGTAGTTTTTGGATTTAACGTTAATAATGGAGACTTGATTCTTTTACTATATCTTCATAAAACTATTTCTCAACTAATCATTTCATTCACTAGATATATAAACTTCTGATTCAGTACGTTTATACTGTAAAAGTAATAAAAGCATCTCTCATATTTCCAATGTTTTTATAAATCAGCTTTTACAGTCCTTTTATTTGTACTATGGGTTTTACTTCTTACAGACTTGGCAGAGGGAGAACATTCAATACTGTCTGACGCTAATGAAACACTTTTCTTCCATTTGCAAACACTAAGTTTACGAGTTAAGAAAACTAAGTTGTAGTTTCAGTGTGTTTTATTTTTGTTTCATACATTGTTGTGTTTCTGGTTTTATTTCTTAAATTTTTTAACCGTTTTCCTTCTCTTTCTCTGTCTGCCTGTGTCTTGGTATTATTCGAAGAACGTGAAAGAAAGGAAGAGAAATGAACAAAAGTGGGAAGAGACAAAAGAGAAAAAAGTAACCAAAAAGAGAAGAAAAACAAAGAAATTAAATTGAAGAAGGGAAAACAGAAAGAGACGTAAGAAAAAAGGAAAGTAAAGAGAAGACGAATAAAACGCGGAAAGAAAACAATGATAGTAAAAGAGAGGAAAAAGAATGAAAGAAAAGAGAAGGGGACGAAAGAGAAAAAGGAAAGAAAACGAAAGGGAAAAAAACAGATGGAAGAGGATAAAAGGAAAGAAAAAAAAGAGGAAAAAGAAAGAGAGAAAATAAAAATAAACGAAAGAAAAAATATTAAAAGAGGAAAGAGAAAAGAACCGAAAGAGAAGTAAGAGAAAAAGAAAGTGGGAAAATAGAAATAGAGAAAAGATGAAGAACCAAAAAAGAAAAAACAGAAAAAAGGAAAATAGAGAAAAGAGAAAGAGACAATAAGTAAAAGAGAAAGTTATAAAAAGCAGAAAAAGAAAGAGAGGAAAAAAGGAGTGAGAAAGGGAGGAAATAGAAAGAGAGGAAAGAAAAGAAGTAAGAAAGAGAAAGAGGGACAGATAAAAAAAAAGAGAAGAAAAAAAGAGAAATAGATTTTCTCTCAACTATCTGACAATGTTGGACTGAAGTTATTAACAATATAAAAGTAGGTAGCTAGGTGCCAACTGAAATTACACTAGGGCCTAAATTTACCTATGAGCGTTTATCTTCAGTTGTTTAAAAAATGTAAATTGTGTGCTTAAGACCATACGGAAGAAGTGTTAAATTTTTAACACAACTTACGAAATGAGAAAGCATAGTGTCCATTTCAAAGGTATTACCAATTACACTATTTTAATACAACCTACGAAATGAGGAAGCGCAATGTCCATTTCAGATGTATTACCAAGTAAAATATAATACTCTGCTATATACATATGTACTAAATATAGTAGAGCGTGACGGAAAAATCCGATTCACCACCAGCAAAACTCTTATGGACGCGGTGCGCCTATAGAAGTTTGCACTTCAAATAATGTTTTAACTGGGTTGACGTACACCCCAGTGTGTAGGACTAAGGCAAAATAATAATAATAAATAATTTAAGTCCATGAAACGTGATTCTGCCTTCTTCTTCGTAATTTATCCACCACAACGTATTCGTCTCTTGTCTTGACAGTTTCTTATTTTCTCACTTACTTTTTATTTGTGTATCTTTCCTCTCACCCTCTCTATGTTTCTGTATTTATTTTCCCATATTCTCTTGGTGCATCAAATTTTCCCACTTTGTCCTCAAACATCTTCATTTCTCCGTACTTACAATCTCCTGTCAACATTCTACCCCTTCTCTCACACTACAACTCTACCACTTATACCACCCTTTCATTACATAATTTCCCTTCTATAAATCTCCCCCCTCAAAATATTAATACCTACACCTCCGGCGAAACCTTACGTAAGCCTAATTTTCCCTTTCCTTACGAAACACAACATCTCCAAACAATAACAAACTCTCCAGGTTATATTCACGACACTAAAACGTTTCCATTGTATACGTGATAACGTCGCATTTTATTGAGGCAAAGTAACGACAAGGTGTACCAACATTACGGTGCGTAAATACAAAATAATATAAAATTTACAATAAAATTCTGTTGTAAACTCCTCTACTAAACTTTGCGAGTAGAAAATAATACTACGGCATAAATAAATACAGTTATACATGGAGTGGGTGGAACGATAAATATGTCACACTTTGAGCACGCTTTGTTTGGAGTTATTGAAAACATAATATTTAAATCTTAAAAAACATAAATGCAGAAAAACATTTAACACTTTCACTGCTAAGGACGCACATGTGAGGTTGATACTGAATACTATTAGAAGCGGCCGACGCACAGTGCATTGCACGCCAACAAAATATTGGGAGTATTTTCAACACACAGTGCATTGAGTGCTTCCCACGATAACCTCCATATTGGGAGTATTTTCAATATACAAAGCATTGCGTGCTTCGCAGGCCAACTCACGTATTGGGAGTATTTTCAATACACAGTGCATTGCGTGCTTCGCACGCCAACCCTCTTATTGGGACTAGTTTCAATACACAAAGCATTGCGTGCTTCGCACGCCAACTCCCGTATTGAGAGTATTTTCAATACACAATTTATTGCGTGCTTTGGTATTGATTTGACATGAAGTATTAGACAGTAACAACACACAGCCTAAAATTAATTCTATCACAATTAGCGTATCACTCTATAAGTCACTATCTTTGTTAACGAACGTTAGAGGTCCTCTCTCTCGTCAAAGATTCACAGAGAGACGGTAAATCAAAGCCAAACAGAGAGGGAGAATGAGTGCTACTAGTAAACTTAAGACGTAAAGCCAAAGGTACAAACAATTTATGAAAAAGAAATAAAATACAGAGCATTAAAGAAAGGCTCCCTCTCTCTCATTGTGGATTTTGAGAGAGAGTAATTTAAAAGCAGACAGGCTAGGGGATAAGGAAAACGGCGCGACAATTTGAATATAAAATCAAAGCTACGAAATTATCTGAGAGAAAAAAATATGCAGAGAAATTAAAATAACCTGGATATTTGCAGACTTTTCCTTATTGGATACATTTATTTTTTTCAAATTCTTTACAAAGTGAATAAATCTCTATCACCATCAGAAAGTACTGAATGCTTTGCCTAATCGAAGTAAATTTAAGAATATAATAAAGCAAAGTTAAAGCTGTTTTATTAAGTTATATTTTTTATAAATAGGAATCAGAGGTGGTTTTGTTCTTTGTATACAATTTATTGAATCTGGAGTGGGCGTTTTTAGGGAATGAAATTCTTCGGCAGGAAATATGTAACAAGAGAATTTAATTAATTTTGTGTTTTTACTAGTAAGCCCCCGGTAAAAATCACAGGCTGATTAATTAGATACACATCAGAAATACATCATTTAAAATACAAACTACTTAAAAACAACATTAAAGCATACTTATCTAGGCCTACCTAACTATGCTGACGGGAATTTTTAACTCGGTAAATGTGTACAATAATAAGGATTATAAAACTGTAGGCCGATTTGTTAAACATTTTTATTTACATACGTTATTATACATTTAAAGAAAGATAAAAGTACTACGTTTTAATAGCTTTTTATATCATATTGATAGATCAAATGATTTAGAAGTTATTAATATTACAGTAAAAAAATTAATAATTGAATATGTTTATATGTTGTACGAAGGTGTACGAATGTTTTGGAAGTTAAACGAATATATCTTTTCTTTAAATTTGTATAAACAAATATATTGATGATAAAAAATTGTATTTATGTACAGTTTATAACCTCAAAGCAAATATTATAACGTATATTATAGCGTGCATTAGTTCTATAATTCATCTATACTAATATTCAGCGAAGGCGCTGAATAGCTGTGTGTACGGAATAATAATTAGTAGAATACTTTGCCCCTTAGCCTCCAGACAGGCTTATCCGCTCCTTCGTTCCGCTTGCAGCGAAGAAATCGCTTTGCGAGTTTGCATCCGTCGACCGCTTACCAGAAGCCGCCCCCACGATAAATTCCCCCACGTGGATTTAAACCTGTAACTTGTATGGTGTTTTACGTTTTGAACAATATATAAAATTTGTAATGATACCCAAAACCTTATTTCTCAATATAAGAGTCACTGCAATTGTAATTTTTAACATGCGTCGAGTTAACTAAAAACTAGATAGCAATCATTGTCCATATAATCATATGGAAAATACGGGTCTATTTAGAAATGTGACACAACTGTGTACACAGTGTACACATAATGCATGGTACTGCCCCTCCATTAATGCATAACTTCTTCTAGGTTCCATTTGTTTTTCCATAGCGTGTGATTAGTTTATATTGCACTAGTGTTGGTAAAAATAATTAAAATAGCTTGATGACCTTAAAGTTGTTTGTTTCAAATTTTGTAACTCTTTGACTTATGTTTTTGTTTTCTTTTAGGTAAGAACTTGGAATCGTCTGTACACTCTTTAGAGACTGTAAAAGGTAAAACAATAGATGTAACATCTTTTTACTCCACATTACTCAACTTCTATTATATTATATACTAGGGGAGGCCCCTGCGTGCTCCGCACGCCGACCCCCAATGGAACCTTCTAAAAACATATCTTATGTTTTATTTATAATAAAGGTGTAGGATTAATAATAACCTCAAAACTAAGATGGTAAATAATGTTAAATGTTCGAATTAAATTATTTCTTATATTTTATACTTATTTTTGTTATAATAATGGTTAAAAGAACCAGCAAGGCTCAAGTCTACACTTTAAAACCCTAACCTAAAATCTAGAAATACAAAAATAATTAATTGCTTCAAACTTTTAAATCGGCTGTTATTAAAAATATTAGAGTAAACAGCTATATTATCTGTTATTTTATTCAATTGGTTGCTATGGTAATACATGTAAATACATGTGTTGGTTTATCATTCTAGGCCTAACCTAAGAATTTGTCCGACTAAATTTACAAATATAGAAATAAAAAAGCTATAACTCTCTAAAGAAGTATTTCCGGAACTATGAATATATGAACTGTTTTCATTATTTTTTGCTAGTCGAATCAGCTCAGAAAGTGCTCGGAACATTATGCAAATAATTTATTATTTTAGCGCATAATAACATTAAAATATTTAGTTTCTAGAGAAATTCTGGGTATTGTTGACAACTTCCAAGAAATATAGTTTTCCTTTTTTTTTGTCAATATCACTGTTATCCTTTGAGCTACAGACAAAATAAAAAAAACATTAAGTTATTCATTAAAAAAGCAAACTTTTTTGTCACTTGTATTTTTTTTTTTTTTAAATAGCGCCTTTTGAGATATTTGACATTAAAAATTATAAAAGGCCGCCATTTTGAAAATATTTAAAATAATGTTCTAATTTTTCGTACAGTGATAAAAGGTTATGCAACAAATAGGTGTACAAAGTTTCATCTCAATATATTTTCTACAAAAAATATTAAGTATTTTGTAAAAAACACACACAGACAGACAGACGAAAAAACAAGCACCGTAGACCCATGTTTATATTGTAAAATGTGTTTGTCTGAATCCCAGGAACATATCCACAAAAGGGGTCAAGAGACCTCATGGACACTCTTTATATAAATATAAATAATAAGAAGAGGAAATATTGGTATACAGTCCACGTGATTCGGGCTATGTTTCGTCTACGATTTTCACAACGTAGCTTTTTTAAGACAGACAAGATTTTTAATACAGCTTTTGTTGTACAAATTTTTACTTCAATCTCAACGAAACCGAAAGACCGTGCAGTCAATATTGTTGAAATCACGCGCGTAAGATCAAAGTAACGGAAATAGTTCAACAAGGAATGCAATAAAATTAGCTATGTTCAAGTCTTGCGATATTCCTCGTTTTGTTTTTAAACTAAAAAAATATTCTGAAACAACAATGTTCTTTCTGCAAGTAGGATTTCACAAGAGTAAGATCTTTCGTCGCTTCTTCAAGCGAGTCTCATTTCCGCTCCAATTCCTTTAAAATCCCGGATATTATAATACAAGATCTTACGAGCGTTTGTGTTAAAGTAGTTTTGTTTTAATACTATGTAAAACATTTCGCTGTATACGGAGTGTTCCGGACCATCGGTGCAGTACATCTATATATATATAAAAGACAAATACCACTCACTGATTCATCACGATTTCTCAAAAACTACTCAACGGATTGGAATGAAATTTGGTATGTAGCTTCCACTAGGGCCCTAAGTGCTCGCTAAGAAAGATATTTTTAAAAAATTCTAAATTTTAGGGGGGTTTGGGGGGGTCAAAGTTACTAAACATTCAACCAAACGGAGTGAAATGATAAATTGGTATGTAGCTTCCTCTAGGAACCTAGGTCCCCCCTAAAATTTTTTTTTTTTAAAAAAATAAATTTTAGGGGGGTTTGGGTTGATCAAAGTTACTAAAAAAAAGTCGAAGGATTGGAATGAAATTTGGTATGCAGCTTCATCTAGGGCCCTAGGTGCGGGCTAATAAAGGTTTAAACAATAATAACTTAGGGAATTTGTGCTGTTTAAAGTTACTAAAAACCCCCATAATAAATACACAGTGTAATATATTTATTCATATTTTTTTTTGTTAATATAAATTTAACTTTGATTTGTCTAACCGTGCAAAGCCGGATCGGGTAGCTAGTAGTCTTTCTTTATAAATATATCGAGCCTTACTCGTTAGAAATATTATTTATAAACATTAAAATAAAAACTCAGAAAATTATCACAAACATACGTTTCATTGTCAAACGCGTTTTAACGACAAAGTCGTCATCTTCAGTGACATTTGAGCTGCAATTAAATTACAACTAAGGAAACAACAGAACACAGTTTTTGACATATCTGACCTTCTGTGTTTTTTGGGGGATGGTAACCTTCTATTCAAGGGGTTACCAATTTCAAATGTAAAGGTAGGTCATGTAATACACTGAAAAGCTTATTAACCATACATTACTTTTGTCAAAATTCAGTCACTGGATTACTTATGTAAATTTAACTACTAACAAATATTTATTTTTTTACTGTACTAAAATAATTATGTAATTATTTTTAGCGAATTTCGATAAGAAAAATGAGCTATTGCAGTGGCCCTTATGGTAAGACCCAAGGTCGGGAGTAGCAAATGAGTACCGATCATGGTCCGAAGAACACGTTTTGGGGTGTCATTAAAAATCATATATATAGCGGCCGCATTTTAAGTCCGATTAGGTTCAAATTTGGTACACATGTTGGTTGTCTACGTCGGTCAAAATAGTTCGTTAGCCAAAAAATTCCAACAATCGGAAGCACGCTTTTTGACAGGAAATAACTTTTTTTTATATTTTGTTTGAGTTGTTTCTACAAATATAAATGTAGGATGCTATTCTGCGCATTTTTTACGCGACCTTATGCCTCACTTGGTTCCCCCAAAATCGATCAAAACGTAAAATACCAAAGAAGTACCCGGTTCAAAACAATGTGGGGTTGGCGTGCGAAGCACGCAATGCTTTGTGCATTAAAGACAATCTCAATATGCGGAATGGAGTGCGAAGCACACAATGCATTGTGTATTGAAGATACTCCCAATATGCGGAATGGCGTGCGAAGTACGCAATGCCTTGTGTATTGAAGATACTCCCAATATGCGGAATGGCGTGCGAGCATTTTGCAGCTATTCAGCACCGTCGTGAATAGACCTATTTCCCAAATTGTTGGTTGAAACCCTAAAACATAGGCATATAAACTTAATTTTGGAAATTTGCTCAAATCACGTCAGCGGTTCAGCTGCGTGGTCGAATTATTTTAAATCTAGTTATAAAAAAAACATTGACGAAATAATTATTGTTTTATTGGTACCCTCAACAACCTACTTATTTATAATATTAACAAATAGCAATAACCTGCTTTGATGTTAAAATAAAAATATCATTTTCCAGAATGTTGATTCTTTGAAACGAAGCAAGACTCTAAGCTCTCGTTTAAGCAATTTGGTTTCTCTTTTAATAAATTTCACAATGGTGAATTACATCACCTATCTTTACATTTGAAATTGTTAACTCCCCCCCTTGCCCCCAATCGTCCAAAAATCGTAGAGCGTCAGATATGTCCAAAAATGTTGCCTGTTATGCAACACAAGTTATATAGAAAGTTTTGTTAAATTATTTTCAGTAAAAAATATAATAAAGGAACTTTATAAACACTCTGTAAATAAAACATGGTAACCAACTATTATTCGAATAGTTTTAATGAAATTATTGGTTGGGAGGGGCGGGGGTTATACTCTCAATACGCGGGTTGGCGTGCGAAGCACGCATTGCATTGAGTATTGGAAATACTCTCAATAGGGGGATTGGCGTGCGAAGCACGCAATGCATTGTGTATTGAAAATACCCCCAATACGTGGGTTAGGGGTTAATTGCTTTTGTTATAATGGCTTTCGTTGTTGGGATCGAAATGGCTTTATGTGAAAATACTCAAACTATTTTTATTTTATGATTTTTATTTTTCAATACATTCCCGAAGATACAATTATATAAAATTCTAAATAGAAGTAAATGCAGAGTGGAGTCATAGCTAAAAGCTTCCGCTATAACTTACGTTCTTTGGCGTTCTGCCCAATCTCGTTTCACATTTAACAGCTGTTCCATAAGAACAGGACAGCAAAAAGGTTTCACTTGAAAACATCTTGACCGCAAACACCAATGAAACCATCACAGATTGTCTGCCAACAACCTTGACTTATATATTTGCACGTGTGACCATGTTCTTTGCTTTATACTTGGCCGGTTGCCGCAATCAATATCAGGGCTTAAGAAAATCTGTTTGTCTTAAACATTTGACCGTCTTATTAAATGCTTTCCTAACACGTACATATTTTCTAAAATCAATATATACAGGGTGGCCCGTAAGTAGAGCGCCAAACTTCGGGAAATCGTTCTATGGGTCACAATAAAGAGAACATCAAGAACAAATTGTTTGCCCAAGAAGTCTTCGTTTTCCAGATTTCCGTCATTTTTTTTTTAACAAAAGAATTAATATCTAGCTAGAGAACGATATGACCGATTGAATTCAACTTGGCAAGAAGTTCAACCTAATAATGATATATTTTAAGAAAAATAAACGATTATATCCAATAATTTGTTTAAAAATGGCTGCTGTTTGAAAATGCCAAACCTAAATTACCCAAAAAACCGTACATCTTAACAAAAAATATCAAGACATCTTTTTTGTAGCTCTTTTGATTCCTTGTCGGACGGTGTAACTGCCAAAACAATCGGCTGAAGGATAATAGCTAAGTTAAGGATAACAGCGTACGTACCCACAATATTGTTGTGTTCATTGTGTTGGAATAGGATGCCGGGTTGATCGAACCAATTATTACACATAACAAAACACTTTACTTAAGGGACATCCTGTATATAATGGTTATGGTGTTTTGTCCGTGGGAGTCACTATAACTCCACCACCTACTCCCGAAGCCGCATGGGGGTTATATGAGGTTTCAGGAGATATGGGTGTGAAAAGAACGCCATTGAACATCTTAAGGGAAGTCGGTGAAATAGCTAGGAATCGAGTGCCGAAGTGGCCGAGAATGTTCCTGAATGTTCTAGAAACTTCACTAATGTTCCTAACGGATTGTTCCGTATTGTTATAGAATGGTAAAGCTATATACAGGATGCCCGGAAAGTCTGGAAACGGTTTAACATCAACTAAACAGGTTACATAAGGTAACCAGATTAAATGTAATTGATTACCGGTACTGTACCAAAGAAACTATTATGGGATGTATCTGAAATTTGTGTCCGCCATATTGGATTCAACTTTATTTTAAATAGCTACATACCCTTACGGCACATCATTTCGATGTGCAATTTAACGAGAAAAGCAATCGTTTAACGATATCTAAGATTTTAATCATTAAAATTGCAAGATCAAGGAAAAACGGCTGCCTACATTTATTATTTTGTTATTAACGATTGCAAAACATAAATTACATATCATTTAACACTGTAAATCTTATGCTAAATACTATACTGCAAACCATTTAATAATAAATTGACCACGCAGCTGAACCGATGACCGATTTGAGCAAATTTCCAAAATTAAATTTATAGGCCTATGTTTTCAACCAACAATTTGGGAAATAGATCTATTCACGACAGTGCTGGATAGGTGCAAATTGCTTCGCACGCCATTCACATATTTTGAGTATTTTCAATACCCAAAGCATTGCGTGCTTCGCACGCCATTCCGCATATTGGGTGTATTTTCAATACACAATGCATTGAGTGCTTCGCACGAAAAACCCGCTGTAAAATCCACCACATGGCTTTGATGCTACTCCCGATCTTGGGTCTTACTATAAGGGCCACTGCAATAGCTAATTTTTCCTATGGAAATTCGTAATATCTCATCTTGTTAGTAAATTATTCGATCATTTTCTTTGCGAATTGTATTATTATTAATTAATACAAAATACGTGTTATTAATTATTAATACATGTTATTACAATTTCGTTGTCAAAATTCGAAAAGAAAATTATGAGCATCGATCATGGTCCCCAGAACACGTTTTGGGATGTCATTAAACATTACAATGTGTGTTCGCACTCTAGTGGCCGCATTTTAAGTCCGATTCGGTCCAAATTCGGTACACACGTTGGCTGACAGGCTGACTACGTCGCTCAGACGAGTTCGTCAGAAAAAAACCAACAACTGGAAGAACGTTTTTTGACAGAAAGAAAATATTTTTTAATATTTTTCATATTAGATTGAAACTTGTTGGGGGTTTATCTAAAGAAAAAGTAATTTATGATATTATTCCACACATTTTGTTTTTTCCACGACCTTATAGCTCGCTTGGTTCTCCCTAAATCGACCAAAACGTAAAATACCATAAAAGTACCAGGTTGAAAGCCACGTGGGCATCTTCTTATCCGAGGCCAACGGCCCAGTTTGTACGCTGCGAGCGAAGCGAAGCAGTCGATAAACCGAGGCCGCAAGCTCGAGGTGCAAACTCGCAAAGCGTTAGTCGAAGCTAGCGTGCAAACAAATTCTACTGATCTATTTTGTACACACGGGAAGCTATTCAGTGCCTCCGTGAGTAGATACATTTCTGAAATAGTTGATTAAAATCCTAAAACGTACAAATTTAATTTTGGAAATTCACTCAAATCACTTCTACGGTTCAGCTGCGTGGTCGAATTATGTTCAATTATTTCTGTTTAAATCGTTTTTCAAAAGGAACTACTTATTCCTACAAACAACAAACTGCAATGCATAAAATCAACTGTCTCACTAAAACAAAATGGTGGACACTATACTGTTTTACGTTTTTTTCTTTAAAGCAATTCATAACTCTTTATAAATACACGGGAAAAATAGAGTAGAAAAAAAGAGGTTAAGGGTAAATAAATATAAATCCTTTAATGTATACTTTCTAGTCGTCATTCAGCGATGGCAATTACATTTTCGAACGGACGTTCTCTGCCTGCTTTCTCAACCCCCGTATTGGGAGTATTTTCAATACACAGTGCATTGCGTGCTTCGCCTGTCAACCCCCGTATTGGTAGTATTTCCAATACACAATGCATTGCGTGCTTCGCACGCCAAAAATGGTTTTGGGAGAATTTTCAATACACAATGCATTGCGTGCTTCGCACGCCAACCCTCGTTTTGGGAGAATTTTCAATACACAGATCATTGCGTGCTTCGCACGCCAACCCCCGTATTGGGAGTGTTTTCAATACACAATGCATTGCGTGTTTCGCACGCCAACCCCCGTATGGGAGTATTTCCAATACACAGTGCATTGCGTGCTTATCTATATATATAAAAGCAAAATACCACTCACTCACTGACTCACTTATCACGATTTCTCAAAAACTACGGAACGGATTAAAATGAAATTTGGTATGTAGCTTCCTCTAGGGCCATAGGTGCTCACAAAGAAAGGGTTTGAACAAATTTGAAATTTTAGGGAGGTTTGGGAGGGATCAAAGTTATTAAAAAACGATTTCTTCAAAACTACCGAACGGATTGGAATGAAATTTGGTATGTAGCTTATTCTAGGGTCATAGATGCTCACTAAGAAAGGATATATATATAAAAGCCAAATACCACTCACTGACTGAACACTTAAAAAGAATAAAATTACGTTAAAAATACTAAAAATACCAACCACTACGGGCAACGCCGAACGGGTTAGCTAGTATATATTATATATATGTATATGATTCTTAATGACACCCCAAAACGTGTTCTGAGGACCATGATCGGTGCTCATTAGCTACTCATAACCTTGGGTCTTACCATAAGGGCCACTGCAAGAGCTCATTTATCCTACGGAAATTCGCTAATAAGGCTTTTTAGTATATATTTATTATATTCAGCATTCCCCCCCCCCCCCCACATAAAACCATTCCAGATTCAATAGGTTTGTACAAAGAATGACAACATCTCTTATTCCTCGTTATCGGAAATATAAGCTCTTATCCTGCTCTTACATTTCGTTATTAAATTATTGGTTTTCTTTTTGTAGGCTTTTCATAGCGAAAAGATTCAATTAGATCTAGCGCTGTTAATGGAGTTTTCTTTATTTCGTGAATAATTTTCAAACAAGAAATTTACTCGAGTAAAGAGAACTTTGTTAATAACCAAGTTGTTTGATTTCGATGTTTTTTTCCGCCTCGTGAATACCACGTACGTATTATTTTCTGTTTTCTCACAGTTTTCTTTCCCCTTGTCTGTGTCTGTCTTTGTCCCGCTGTCTCTCTGAAATATTGACAACAAAAACAATACAGAGAAAGAAATATAAAAAATAGATGAGAGAGGTAGAGAGGAAAATAGAAGCGATTATAAATGGACACAGTAAAGTGAGAGAGGAAAATGTAGGGAAGACAAACAGCAGAGATGGGGACGAACAGAGAGATACATAGAGTTTTTTCAATACACAATGCATTGCGTGCTTCGCACGCCAACCCCCGTATTGAGAGTATTTTCAATACACAATGCATTGCGTGCTTCGCATTCCAACCCCTGCCTTGAGGGTATTTTCAATACACAATGCATTGTGTGCTTCGCACGCCAATCCCCGTGTTGGCAGTATTTTCAATACACAATGCATTGCGTACTTCGCACGCCAACCCCCGTGTTGGGAGTATTTTCAATACACAATGCATTGCGTACTTCACACGAGAAACCCCGTATTGGGAGTATTTTAAATACACATTGCATAAGGTGCTTCGCCCGCCAACCCCCATGTTGACAGTATTTTCAATACACAATGCATTGTGTTTATATATAACAGACTTTGTCCTGACTGACTGATATAGAATCAACGTAGAGCAAAAACTACTTGAGATACAAATACGAAAACTTAAAGGTATATTCTTACGGGTTCGTAGACGCACACTAAGAACGGATTTTTTTAAATGTTTACTTTAAAGGGAAAATTCTGTTAAAACAGCTGTTCAAATCAATAGCTTAGCAACGCATGTTTGTTTACATTCGTTACCATAGCAACCAACTTAGCTAGTTTAGAATCATTTTATTATTATTCACAACCAACAGCTGTTTTATGTAAGATCAACAAACTAAAATCAAACACAAGCAAAAACCAAAGGAAAATGCTTACCGTATTGTAATTCAATACAAACATTGTTGTTACATATTAGGTCTATAAATAAAACAGCTGATTTGGATCTAAAACTTAATATAATTTCAGGTTAGGCCTGCTTTCTTAGGAGCAAAAAGTACTTAAGGTACAAATTAATATGAAAACTTAATGGTATATTATTATATGGTCTTAAGAAAGGATTTTGCAAAATTGTTATTTTAAAGGGTAAAAATAGTGAAAAAACCAGATAAAACAGCTGTTCCGGCAAAAGCTTACCATCATGTGTTTGTTTACATTCATTACCATAGCAACCAACTTAGCAAATTTACAATCATTTTATTATTATTCACAACCAACAGCTTTTTTAGGTTAGATTGACAAACTGAAATCAAAACACGAATACAAATCATGAACAAATGGTTACTGTATAATTCAATTCAAACATCTGTTGTTACAAATTATAAATAAAACAGCTGTTTTGTATCAAACACTTAAACATAACTTAAGGTTAGGCCTACAATTAACCAAAACACTTTTATTTGCAACCAATTTGGTAAATTTAGAATAAGGTAATTATTCTTTACAACCAACGGTTTATTTTAGATTAGGTAAAAGCAAACAAAAGGCTTACTGTATTATACGTAAAAAATTTTGTTGTACATAATTGATATTGTTTCCTTCAGTTGGTAATATCAAAATTTGTTTTTAACGTTGATTATCGATTATTGAAATATTAACGGTGAAATTACAACGCACGCAGTAATTCTAATTATTTTGGATGGTCGTCTCTATTTCGATCTCTGTCTTACATTAGCTATGTATATGTCACCGCTAAATCTTAATTTGCGTGAATATATTAGAGTATACAATAATCTGTTTGTATTGGCTTCACCATGGGTCGCCCCCGGGATTGTTGATCGAAGCGAGCGCTGGTGGAGCCCCTAGTGTAGAATATTATATTGGGGAAGAGAGGGGAACAAAGATAGGGTAACAGATAAAATAGAGCGGAACATTTATTGGTCCTTCAGCACATGTAAAATACATTGCAATAGATTTTGTAACATGCAGTCTGTAGCTAGTCGTTAAATCTTAAGACTAACACGACAGATGACCCAGGCTTACTAAATATTGAATTTACAATTATTTAAATATTCATCAATGTTATAAAACAGGTGCTCTTTCTTTCAATCATAAAGAGTAGGCTGCGATAAAAATTATTATTTGACAAGTTTTGAAAGGCAGGGAGTTTATTAAAAAAATTGATACATAAAGCTAAATGATAATTCTTGAATTAATTTAATCTATGTCTTGGTTGTTCAAGCATATGACCGAACCTGGAATTATGACCGTGAATTGAGCCTCTAATTGGATACACATGTAAATTATTCTTTACATCCATTACAAAATCGACTAAGGGAAACCCCTGCGTGCTCCGCACGCCAACCCCGTTGGGACCTTCTATACACATAATTACGTTGTTTTCTTTATAATAAAGGTGTAGGATTAACAATAACCCCAAAGCTAATATGGTAAATAATGTTAAATGTTTAATTCAAACTATTTCGTATACTTTATAACAGCGGTTATAATAAAGGTTAAAAGAACCACCAAGGCTAAGGTCTACACTTCAATAAAAACCTAAACTAAAAGTAGGAAATACAAATAATTGCTTCAAAGTTTAAAATCAGCTTATAATGGAAATATTAGAGCAAACAGCTGTTTTATGTCTTATTTTATTCAATTGGTTGCTCTGGTAATTCATCAGTCTAGGCCTAACCTAAGATTTTTTCAAATTTTGAAATAAATAATGTGTTTATCAAAATGAATTATATCTTTTGTTACTCAGGGATAGTGTAGCTTTTTATTAGTAAAACTATTGTTTCAATCGGTTCAGTAGTTTCAGAGATTACCTCTACATAAAAACAAACAAACACATTTTACCTTTTTATAATATTAGTATAAATAGCTGACCCGTGTGAATCAATCGAATTAAATCAAAGTACAGCGTTATAAACTGTTTTTTACAAACCAACGTAAATAAATAAAAGTAATTAACTGAACTACATCAAAGTAACGAGTCCTAACTTGCGTAATATCCGCACGGGTAAGCTAATATGTACTTATTAGAGTAAATAAAACAAACTTTATAATTACTGTTCGATTTTCCTTAAATTGCTTTCACGCCTGTCTGTAATCAAATCTGAAAAGCTTCATTTGCACACTTTTTGCTTTCTCACTATACTATTATAGTATAGATAAAGTATAGTGATCCTAAAAAATCCATGTTGAGATTTTTGTGGAAATATCCATTTTGGGACCCCCTGAGTTAAAAAAAGTGTTTTTTACAAAATATCTGTCTGTATATCTGTCTGTCTTTATGTCTGTATGTATACAAAGCTAGATAGAAAACTATTCGATCAATTTCGAACAAATTTGCACCAAACATGTCAATTAGAAAAATATAGATGCACGAAAAAGGTTTTTGAAAAATTGTGAAAAACAATCCCCAAAAAAACTTTAGCCAAAAAAACTTCTAAAAATCAGTTAATATTTTTTGTTTATATAACTGTTTTCAAACAATTTTGATAAAATTTGGCTTATTTGTAGCCCTTAAACCCTACCATATACAAAAGCCTCATATTTATAAAAAAAAATCTCGTTTAGCTAATAATAATAATAACAGATTTTTGCGGTCTTTTTGTCAAAAAGGAAGTTGTTTTTCAAAAACTTTCAAAACCTTTTTTCGTGCATCTATACAAGCCTAATTGACTTGTTTTTTGCAAATTTGTTCGAAATCGATGGAATAGTTCTCTCTAGCTAATAATAATAATATTTATTAGTTAATCTCCTACTTTAATATCATCTCTCCTACCCCTCCTACAATCATGAAATCACAGTGAATCTGTTTAATAATTTAAATATATTTGTGAGAAAGTATGTGCCAGTTCCTGGTACCGTTTTTTGTACGTACTTTGCAAAAAATAAATCTAATTCGACAGGCCACCTTATTAACGAAAACCATTATTATAAAGATATTAAACTTACAACCACTACATGTATGGAGAAAAGGGAAATATGTGGATGCGATCGAAGAATTTAAATATGATATAAAGAGCTTAGTGAAAGATCAACAAAATTTCTCCACGAATACATTATACGATAAACCTATCAAAATCCAAGAAACAAATCTGTTGCTAACTAAAAAATAAACAGATGATATTGTAAAACCTATTTTGATTATTAGTCCTAAAGTTATTTAGGCGTTTATGTTTTCCTCTTTACGTGGCATCCTACATGTTATTATGTATTACTAGTAAACCTACTGAAAAATCACAGGCAGATTAATTAAAACGCACATCAAAAATACATAATTTAAAACAATACTATTTAAACAAAACATACTTTATTTGAGCCTACCTAACTATGCTGACGGCGATTTTTAACTCGGTAAATGTTTACAATATTGTAAGAATTATAAAACTGTAGGTCTATTTGTTAAAATTTTGTATTTATATACATTATTATAATAAGTTATATTTAAAAAAAAGATACAAATATTATCTTTTAATTGCTTTTTATTGTATATTGAGGTATCGAATGATTCAGAAGTTATTAATATTATAGTGAAGAAATAATTATTAACTGAATAATGTTTGTGTTATACGAAGATGTACTAATGTTTCCGAAGTTCAGCGAATAGATATCTCTTCTTTAAATTTGTATAAAGGAATGTTTTGATGATAAAAGGTTGTATTTATATACAGTTTATAGCATCAAAACAAATATTATACCGTATTATAGCATACTTTAGTTCTTTAACTCATATTTAAAATCAACTTCATAAGAAATTATAACGATTGAAGTGGAAAAGATAACACCAAAGTATAAATCTACGCTGGGTTTGTTTAAGCGTGACTATCAGTATGATTAAATCATGGGTGAAATCAGCTGTTATATTAAAGTTACTCACGTACGAACGTTCACTCGCTTTTATATTAGTTGATTTGATATATTTAAGGCAATGCCTTCTTAGCTTTAATTCGACCAACCCTATTAAAGCAAATACTTAACATATATACTATATACAATGTGTCGTTTTGTTGTTCACAATATTATAAAGATTTTTATAGATTATAATAGCATATTTTAATATTCTTTCTTAAAATATGCCACTCTGTATATGTTTGTTATTTGTCACATGAACAGGAACGCGACCCCCCGTAGTAAACCCCTTCCATGCTCTTCTAGAGTAGTGAATCTGCCATTTGGTCGAATCTAATCTCCTATACCTGCCAGGCGGTGCAAGCCCCTAACCCGCTTGACTCCAGTGAAGAGCAACCGTTGTCTGGTCGAGTCTCACCTCCTACAGCGCCTCAATCCAGTGAAGCAAGCCCCTACCCCGCTTGCCTCGAGTGATGAGCATCCAGCATC
>JAGFPH010008024.1:0-29338 GCA_018207615.1 Philaenus spumarius | reverse complement strand
ATGAGCATCCAGCATCCATTAGTTCTCACCTCCTTTACCGCCCCCTACCCAGGTTAAGCAAGCCCCTACCCCGCTTGCCTCAAATGATGATCATCCATGTATGTTTGTCAGGAATTTTAATATATTAACTATCTTAAGGGAGTGAAATAACTCTGAAGATGGAGCAGACGCTCTGAAACGTGTCTTATTAAATAAGAAAGAAGTCACGTAACCTAATCTATATTAAGTAAATACATCTTACTATCACATCTTAGTATTTTACATCTATGAATATTTACATAAAATATTTCATACACAAATATATTACCATTTAGATGCAAATAATTTAAATGTAATTAAGTTTTCAAACAGTTTTATACTTTTCTTATTTAAAGTGTTTAAAATTCCGTCATTTTGAAACGGATTATCGTATAAAGCTGATCAATGTACATTTACCCGTAACTAGGAACAGTGTGAAGTTTTATATCTATCTGTTGAGTCTTCTTAGAGATACAATTTATTTAGTAATTACAAAAACAAAATGGCTGATTGACGGAACCCAAGCAATAAAAACCTTTTAACTTATTATTTGAACTATTATAGTCAACATTTTTGAAACACCCTGTAGAAAGTGTACACCGTGTCGGCACAAAATATCGAGGAAGCCTAAATTTATATTTTTGTTTTATGGATTTTATAACAGTCTTTATTTTACTAAAAATACTCTATTGTAAATTGATGTAGTTTTTGGATTTAACATTAATAATAGAGACTTGATTCTTTTATTAGATCTTCATAAAACTATTTCACAACTAATCATTTCATTCACTAGATATATAAACTTCCGATTCAATAAGTTTTTACAAAGGTAGTAAAAACATCTCTCATATTTCCAATGTTTTTATAAATCAGCTTTTACAGTCCTTTTATTTGCACTATTGGTTTTACTTCTTACAGACTTGGCAGAGGGAGAACATTCAATACTGTCTGACGCTAATGTAACACTAAGTTTACGAGTTAAGAAAACTAAGTTGTAGTTTCGGTGTGTATTATTTTTGTTTTATACATTTTTCCGTTTTTGGTTTTATTTCTTAAATTTGCTAACCGTTTTTCTTCTCTTTCTCTACCTACCTGTGTATTGGTATCAGTCGAGGAACGCGAAAGAAATTAAGAGAAATGAACAAAAGTGGGAAGAGACGAACGAGAAAAAAATTATCTAAAAGAGAAGAAAAAGAAATAAATTAAATTGAGCGTATTGTCTTCAGTTGGCGACAAAATGTTTTAACTTGGGAGACGTACATTTGCAGACGTAGTGTGCAGGACTAAGGTAAAACAATAATAATAATACTACTAATTATTTACCTTAAGTCCGTTTAGTGACTCCTTGTCGTTAAGTTTAAGGCGACATATTTCGGAGCCGTAACTACATCATCTGGTTACTCCTCTGGTGAGTTCGTCGAACATTAAAACATTAAGATTTTATACAGGCTCACATTTACTAGGACACTGACACACACGTCACAGTTCATCACATAAATAAATACACGGAATAAAGGTATGGCGCATCTCAACGTCCGGTCTGTATAGTGCAGTGCAGCCTACTGATCATTATCTCTGTATGTTTTATACAAGTGGTTGATAGCCGTGTCGTACAATTAGTGGGAGTTCAACGTAAGTTTGTCATTTGATACGTCATCAGGTTTTTTTTATGCTGTATATATTTTAAGCTCCTCTATTGCATGAATTATTCTTCCTTTTGTACACGTGTATAAGGCTTCTACTGTTCAGTTGAAGTCTCCCGGCTTATGATCCGATTCAATGAGGTGCATAATTAGACCTACCGAAACATGTCGTCTTAAACTTAACGACAAGGAGTCACAAGACGGACTTAAGGTAAATAATTAATACTAATTATCAGTGACTCAGTACCATAATAATAATAATTAATTCAACTAAATTAAACGTGATTCTGCCATGTTCTTTGTAATATGTCCACCACAACATATTTGTCTTGGCAGTTTCTTCTTTTCTCACTTAGGTACTTTTTATTTGTTTATCTTTCCTCTCACCCTCTCTATGTTTCTGTATTTATTTTCCCATATTCTCTTGGTGCATCAAATTTCCCCGCTTTGTCCACAAACATCTTTATTTCTCCCTACTTACAATCTCCTGCCAACATTCTACCACTTCTCTCACACTACAACTCTAGCACTTATACCACCTTTTCATTACATAATTTCCTTTCTATAAATCTTCCCTCAAATATCAATAACTACACCTCCAGCGAAACCTTACATAAACCTAATTTTCCCTTTCCTTACTAAGCACAACATCTCCAAACAATAACAAACTCTCCTGGTTACAGAATCGACACTAAAACGTTTCCATTGTAGCCTATACGTGATAACGTCGCATTTTATTGTGGCAAAGTAACGACCAGGTGTACCAACATTACGGTGCGTAAATACAAAATAATATAAAATTTACAATAAAATGCTGTTTTATTCTCCGCTACTAAACTTTGCGAGGAAAAAATAATACTTGGGCCACATAAATACAGTTATACACGGAGTGGGTTTATTGGAACCATAAATATGTCACGCTTTGAGCACGCTCTGTTTGGAGTTACTGAAAACATAATGTTTAAATCTTACAAAACATAAAGACGGAAAAACATTTAACACTTTCACTGCTAAGGACGCACATGTCAGCTTGACAATGAACACTATGAGGATCGGCCGACGCACAGTGCATTGCGCGCCAACCCCCTTATTGGGAGTATCTTCAATACACAAAGCATTGCGTGCTTCCAACGCCAACCTCCATATTGGGAGTATTTTAAATACACAGTGCATTGCGTATTTCGCACGCCAACCCTCTTATGGGAGTAGTTTCAATACACAATGCATTGCGTGTTTCGAATGAAAAACATTTAATCGTAATAACCCCTATGTCGCTGTGTGAAACACGCAGAATATTTACTAACTAAATTTACTCTAAACTAAACTTAGCTGCGCCTAGTAAGGTAACCAACGATCCCCTAGCAATAATTTAAAAACCTAACATAAAAGTTAGAAATACAAATAACTGCTTCATAGTTTGAAATCAGCTGTTAATGGAAATATTAGAGCAAGCAGGTGTTTTATCTGATATTTTATTGAATTGGTTGTTATGGTAATAAATGTAAATACATGTGTTGGTTCATCAGTCTAGGTGTAACCTAAGATTTTTTCCGACTAAATTTAGAAGTATAGAAATACAAAATGTTCTTATCAAAATGAATTATAGCCTATGTTACTCAGGGATAGTGTAGCTTTTTATTAGTAAAATTATTTTTTTCAATCGGTTATATATATACGAATCGAACCCAGGATCTTCTGATCAGGAAGACCCAACGTTACCTCTCGGCTACTGAGGCTTGTACAGAATAAAACTGAAAAATACCCCTCTTAGTCACTTTACAAAGCAACCATATTGCCTATCTCGCCTCTCGTTTATAAGCGAATTCTTTTGATCTTATTCTGCGCATTTGGTTTTTTTACGCGACCTTATAGCTCGCTTGGTTCCCCCAATATTGATGAAAACGTAAAATACCATAGAAGTACCCGGTTCAAAGCCATGCACCTCTTTGTTAAAGAACGTTAGAGGCTCTATCTCTCTCGTCAAAGATTCAGAGAGAGACGGTAAATCAAAGCCAAACAGAGAGGGAGGAGGACTGCTATTAGTAAACTTATAACGTAAAGCCAAAGGTACAAACAATTTATGAAAAATAAATAAAATACATCGCATTAAAGAAACGCTCCCTCTCTCTCATTATGGATTTTTTAAGGCAGCAATTCAAAAGCAGACAGGCTAGGGGATAGGGAAAACGGTGCGACAATTTGAATATAAAATGAAAGCTACGAAATTATCTGAGAGAAAAAAATATACAGAGAAATTGAAATAACCTGGATATTTGCAGACTTTTCCTTATTGGATACATTTATTTTTTTCAAATTCTTTACAATGTGAAGAAATCTCTATCACCATCAGAAAGTACTGAATGCTTTGCCTAAACGAAGTAAATTTAAGAATATAATAAAGCAAAGCCAAAGCTGTTTTATTAAGTTATATTTCTTATAAATAGGAATGAGAGGTGGTTTTGTTCTTTGTATACAATTTATTGAATCTGGACTGGGTGTGTCTAGGGAACGAAATTCTTCAGCAGGAAATTTATGTAACAAGAGAATTTAATTAAATGGTTTTGTGTTTTTATTACGTTTACTAGTAAGCCCCGTGAAAAATCACAGGCTGATTAATTAGATACACATCAGAAATACATAATTTAAAATACAAACTACTTAAAAACAACATTTAAGAATACTTATATAGGCCTACCTAACTATGCTGACGGGGATTTATAACTCGGTAAATGTGTACAATTATAAGGATTATAAAACTGTAGGCCGATTTGTTAAAAATGTCTATTTACATACGTTATTATACATTTGAAGAAAGATAAAAATACTACGTTTTAATTGCTTTTTATTTCATATTGATAGATTAAATGATTCAGAAGTTATTAATATTACAGTAAGGAAATTAATAATCGAATAATTATGTTTATTTGTTGTACGAAGATGTACGAATGTTTCCGAAGTTAATCGAATATATATTTTCTTTAAATTTGTATAAACAAATATATTGATGATAAAAAGTTGTATTTATTTACAGTTTATAATCTCAAAGCAATTATTATAACGTATATTATAGCACACATTAGTTCTATAACTTATATTTTAAAAAAATCAACTTCACAAGAAATTATAAAGATTAATTAAAGTTGTAAACATAAACCCGAACTATAAACTACAATGGGTTTGTTTAAGCATTACTAACAGATGATGGGTGAAATCAGCTGTTTAGATGTAAAAATGTTTCCGAAGTTAAACGAATAGGGCCTAGGTATCTGTTCTTTAAACTTGTATAAACAAATATATTGGTGATAAAAGGTTGTATTTATATATTTTTTATAACCACAAAGCAAATATTATAACGTATATTATAGCATACATTAGTTCTATAACTCACCTAGGCCTATACTAATATTATAAAGAGGTCAAATTTGTTTGTTTGTATGTAGGGATAAATCAACTTTACAACATATTATAACGATTGAAGTTGTAAACATAACCACAAACTATAATCGTTTCTTTGGGTAATCTGAAACACGGGCAAAATCTTTCTCCAGCTGTAACTCTCTAAAGTTGCATTTCAGGAACTATGAATTATGAACTTTTTTCGTTCTTTATTTTCTAGTGGAATCAGCTCAGAAAGTGCTCGGAACATTATGCAAATAATTTATTATTTTAGCACATAATAACATTAAAATATTTTGTTTCTACAGCAATTCTGGGAATTGTTGACAACTACCAAGAAATATTATAGTTTTCCTTTTTTTTCAATAACTCTGTTATCCTTTGAGCTACAGACAAAATAAATAAACGGTATCAGTTAACTGACACAAACTTTCTCCCAACTTACTGTAGTCAAAATAATATTGTTTTTAATCATTTTATTTACTACTTTTTAGAACAAAACAAAAAAATAATATTCTACCTACGTCAATCGTATAAAAAAGTTATTGTCCCAGGCGGGATTCGATCGCGCGACCTTTGAATTACTGGCCGTCCTCGCTACCGTTGTGCTACCCCGTGCGGCCGTCGCAGTGATGCTAGATTGACAACATAAACTTGTTTATTTTTTAACATTTCCCCATAATTATGAAACGCCGAAGTTTTGATAAAAGCGGATGGTGTCATTTTGTTTTGCATCTTAAGCACTATAAATACTGAAAATTTGATCAAAATCGTTAGAGCCGTTTTTGAGAAATTTGCATTTTTGTCGTTTTTTATTTGTAGTTAGGGGTAAATTACCCTTAAAAACTAAAAATTCCAAAAAAATGAAACAAACGCCTAGAGATATTAGGGTTTAGTACCTACATACCAAATTTCATGAAAATCGGACCAATAGTGTCCCCTCTGGTCGTGTATACATACTGACACACTGACAGACACCACGTTAAAAACACTTTTTTGGGTTCAGGGAGCACCAAAACAAAAAATTCCACTAAAAATATTTTTGGGTTCAGGGAGCACCAACACAGATAATTGCACTAAACAATTTTTTGGGGTTCTGGGAGCACCAAAACAGATAATTCAACTGAAAATTCAAATGCGAACATTTTTACGAAAACAATACTTTCTCCATATACTACGTATAGGGTGGAGAAAGTAAAAAAACATTCCGTTTTTCATTAAAAAAGCTAACTTTTTTTGTCACTTGTATTTTAGCGTCTTTTGAGATATTTGACATTAAAAATTATAAACGGCCGCAATTTTGAAAATATTTAAAATAATTTTCTAATTTTTCGTACTGTGATAAAACGTTATGCAACCAATAGGTATAGAAAGTTTTATCTCAATATCTTTTCTACTTCAAAAAATATTAAGTATTTTGTAAAAAAACACACACAGACAGACAGACGAAAAAACAAGCACTGTAGACTCATGTTTATATTGTAAATATTGTCTGAATCCCAGGAACATATCCACAAAAGGGGTCCAGAGAGCTGATAGACACTCTTTATATAAGTGTAAATAATAATAAGCGGAAATATTGGTATACAGTCCACGTAAATCGGGCTATGTTTCGTCTTCGATTTTCACAATGTAGCTTTTCTCAGACGGACAAGACTTTTAATAAAGCTTTTGTTTTACAAATTGTTACTTCAATCGCAACGAAACTGAAAGATCGTGCAGTCAATACTGTTGAAATAACGCGCGCAAGATCAAATTCACCTAAATAATTCGAAAAGGAATGCAATAAAATTAGCTATGTTTAAGTCTTGCGATGTTCCCCGTTTTGTTTTTAAACTACGAAAATATTCTGAAACAACAATGTTCTTTCTGCAAGTCGTAGGACTTCACAGGAGTAAGATCTTTCGTCGCTTCTTCAAGCGAGTCTTGTTTCCGCTCCAATTCCTTTAAAATCACGGATATTATAATACAAGTTCTTACGAGCGTTTGTGTTAAAGTGGTTTTGTTTAATATTATGTAGAACATTTCGCTGTATACGGGGTGTTCCAGACCACCGGTGCAGTACATACCATAAAACTACCCGTTTCAAAGCCATGTGGTGGAATTTACCGTGGGGTTAGCGTGCGAAGCACGCAATGCATTGTGTATTGCAGATACTCCCAATAAGGGGGTTGGCGTGCGAAGCACGCAATGTTTTGTGTGTTGACGATAACTTACTGCCAATATTCAGAATGGCGTGCGAAGCACGCAAAGATTTGTGTATTGAAAATACTCCCAGTATGCAGAATGGCGTGTGAAGAACGCAATGCTTTGTGTATTGAAGATACTCACAATATGTAGAACGGCGTGCGAACCATTTTGCAGCTATTCAGCACCCTCGTCAATAGACCGATTTCCCAAATTGTTGGTTGAAACCCTAAAACATAAGCGTATAAAATTAATTTTGGAAATTTGCTCAACTCACGACAGCGGTTCAGCTGCGTGGTCGAATTATTTTAAATCTAGTTATAAAAACACTGACGAAATAATTATTTTGTTGTACTCTCAACAAGCTACTCATTTCTAATATTAACATATTAGTAATAACCTGCTTTGGTGTTAAAATAAAAATACTATTTCCCAGAACTTTGATTGTGCATTACTTTGAAACGAAGCAAGACACTAAGCTCTAGTTTACGCCATTCTGTTTCTCTTTTAATAAATCTCATAAGTGTGAATTGCATTACCTATCTTTACATTTGAAATTGTTAACCCCCCTTGCCCCCAATCGTCCAAAAATCGTAGAGCGTCAGATATGTCCAAAATGTCGGCTGTTAGGCGACACAAGATGTATGGAAAGTTTCGTTAACTTATTTCCAGCAACAAAAATCGTGTCAGGGGTTAGAGAGACTTTATGAACATTCTGTGTATACAATATGGTAATTTGCTATTATTAGAATAGTTTTAACGAAATTATTGGTTGGGAGAGGCTGGGGTTAAGTTTTTTTGATAAATTGCTTTTGTTATAATGTCGTTGGTGGGATCGAAATGGCTTTTTGTGACAGTACTCAAAACTTTTTTTATTTTATGATTTTTATTTTTCAGCACATTTCCGAAGATACAATTAAATAAAATCCTAAATAGAAGTCAATGCAGCGTGGAGCCATAGCTAAAAGCTTCCGCTATAACTTACATTCTTTGGCGTTTTGCCAAATCCCGTTTCACATTAAACAGCTGTTCTATAAAAACAGGACAGCGAAAAGGTTTCACTTGAAAACGTCTTGACCGCAAACACCAATGAAACCATCACAGATTGTCTGCCAACAACCTTGACTTATATCTTTACAGGTGTGACCACGTTCTTTGCTTTATACTTGGCCGGTTGCCGCAATCAATATCAAAGTTTCAGAAAATCTGTTTGTTTTAATCATTTGACCGTGTTAGTAAGTGCTTTCCTAATACGTACATTATTTCTGAAATCAGTATATACAGGATGGCCCGTATGTAGAGTGTCAAACTTTGGAAAATCGTTCTATGGGTCAAAATAAAGAAAACACCAAGAATTAAAATTTTTCCAAAAACTCTTCGTTTTACAGATTTCTTTCATTTTGTTTTTTTTTTACGAAATAATTCATATCCAGCTAGAGAACGATATGACTGATTGACTTCAAACTTGACAAGAAGTTCAATCTAACAATGAAATATTTTAATAAAAATAATTGGACCACGCAGCTGAACTGCTGACGTGAGTTGAACGAATTTCCAAAATTAGTTTTATATATGTTTTTGGGTTTCAAACAACTATTTGGAAAATTGATCTACTCACGAAGGTACTGCCAGCATGTACCAAATATGTTGCCATGGGTCACCACGGTAAAAGCCGTGGATTTAATTCTGCTAATTTAACGGTATTTTACTTTTTGATTGTTTTTGGGGGAACCAGATGGGATAAGGTCGCGTAAAAAAACAAAATGTGCACAATTATTTCGTATATCTATTTTGTTAAAGAAAACTTTAAAAAAATTTTGTTCTAGTACAAAAACTCTCAAAAAATTGTTACTTCCGGTCAAAAGTTTGGTCTACTTTTGGTCAATTTTTTTGGCTAACGAACTCGTCCAAGCGACTTAAAAAACCAACCTGTTTACCAAATTTGGTCCAAATCGGAAGTAAAATGCGTCCGTTAGAGTGCGCACACATACATATATAAACTTACTTCCGGTCAAAAATTTGATCTACTTCCTTTAAATTATTTTGGCTAACCTACCAGTTCAAGCGACTTGGAAACCCAATGTATGTACCAAATTTGGTCCAAATCGGACGTAAAATGCGTCCGTTAGAGTGCGCACATATACATACATAAATATATACATATATATACCTATTTTTAATGACACCCCTAAACGTGTTCTGGGGCCATGATCGATGCTCATAATTTTCTTTGCGAAATCTGACAACGAAATTGTAATAACATGTATAAATAATTAATAACATGCATTTTGTATTAACTAATATTAATAAAATTCGCAAAGAAAATGATTGATTAATTGACTAACAAGATGAGATATTATTAAATGGTTTGATGTATCGTTTTAGCATAAGAATTACAGTGTTAAACGATTTATGTAATTTATGTTTTGCGATCGCTAATAATAAATGTAGACAGCCGTTTTTTCCTTGATCTTGAAATTTTACCGATTAAAATCTAAGAATTTTGGGATGTCATTAAACATTACAATTTGTGTTCGCACTCTAACGGCCGCATTTTAAGTCCGATTTGGTTCAAATTTGGTACACAAGTTGGCTGGATACGTCGCTCAGGTGAGTTCTTTAGCCAAAGAAGTCCAACAACCTGGAAGCACTTTTTATGACCGAAAGTGACTATTTTTTTAATATTTTTCATTGTAACGTCCCATCAACAACTTACAACCTTTCTATCATTTATCCTTACCTACATTTCCCAAATAGTTATCCTTTTCTCCGCCAGATGTCGACTCTGTACGGTATTACTTCTTATCGTACATAACTGAAGGTTGTAATCTGACAACCATCAGCTGTTCTTTATCTATTGAGTTGAAATTCGCTTTGTCATAAGGGTTGCTAGAAGGTCGGCCATTAGACCGTTACGAACAAAACTTTAAGACGCTGCCAAGTGGTAGTTATGTTATTAAACTTTAAATAATTTGATCGCGATTAACGACGGTGTGTCGTTGAACAACATGAATTACTTCTAAACCTTTCTTTTCCGGATACCAGGTAGGAATGTTTTTAGCTTTACCTTGATAATTATAAAATATTTACTTGTAAAACTTAATAAGGTTATTTCCACTTTTGGTTTATGTACAACTTCCTAACTCATTTTGTTCAATTTATTAGAGAAACCTACGTATTTCTTTTTTTACTACAGCCTAAATTTTAAATGTAAATCTTACAGCCTACAAAAACTATAAAGCCGATATCATGTTGGTTATTGCTAAAGCCTAAACATATTTCCACAAACAAGCCTAAATTGCTCTGTATTAATTAACTATAACTGTGTAGTTTTCTACAGTGTAACCAATATTGAAAACTTTTAATAAGCTATAAGCAAAATATTACTGATATGTAACTAAACGTTAACATTTCTTTTATGTTACCATGTGGCTTACCTAACATGTAAAGACAGTCTTATGCAACATTACACATGTTATATTAACCATCACAATCTAAGTAGCAATTTGCCATCCTGTGCTACAAATTTCAATAAAACAGCCAACTCAAAGAACTATCATTTTATGCTTATGTAAATAGCTGCAAGTTTTCTAAAAAGGAAATTGTTATTTATGTTATACAGTTATACTGGTCCAACTCCAGGGAATGTTATAATACAATGGCATAACCTGCAACAGCTACGCTTGGGAAAGGCCTACTTTCCAACTGAATTTTAAAAAAAAAATTAAACAAATATTTCTACAGTGCTTTAATTAAAGACAGAACTTAATTTAAAATGTGAACGATCTGCAGTTGTTCTTTTTCTTTTATGTTAACTGTTAAATAGGCTGTATTTTGAAAGTAATCTTTGTATATGTGTACTATTTAGGATATGTTAGTATTTAATAACTTGGGAGGAGCAAGCTAGCACATTTCGGACCTTAGCCCTAAGGGCTGCATATTAGAAATTTTACACCTTTTTTTTATATATAGAGAGACGTCTCATAATTAATTTTGTCTATTTATTCAATTATTTATAATTACCTTTTAGAGTTGGCCAACGACATATATATATATATTTATTCTTAAAACAAATCCATGGTATTTCATGTTAAAACTTTGTAACTTGTAAATCTTATCTGTATAAATTCTGTAATTATTGTTAAAAGGGAGGGTTTTGATTTTTATTTTCGGGGAGGGTTTTTAAATTCAATTTAATAAAATATATATGTTTTCTTTTTTTTTAAATCTCAAACTTTTTTTGTATTAAGGGCATATTAATAATTTCTTTTGTATTAAGGGCATGTAAACTTTTATTTTGGTTAATAAAACCAAAAATTATATCTATTTCTATAGTTTATTGAGCTAACCTCTAGGTATCCTGTGCATTGTAAGAGATAAGCTGAAATATTCCTACTTTTGGTGATATTAAAAATTTTAAGGTAAGTTTTGAACAGTACCAATCTATGTGGCCCAGTATTGCTTCCGTTCCCTTAATTATCTTTTAGTAAGATTGGTACATCATACTAGATTAAAACTGGTTGGGGGTTTATCTAAAAATAAGTAATGTATGATATTATTCCGCACATTTTGTTTTTTTACACGACCTTATAGCTCGCTTGGTTCCCCCAAAATCGATAAAATTTTAGGCAAAATACCATCCGGGTCAAATCCACGTGGGCATCTTCTTATCCGAGGCCAACGGCCGAGATTGTACTCTGCGAGCGAAGCGAAGCAGTCCATAAACCGAGGGTGCAAGATCGAGGTGCAAACTCGCAAAGCGTTAGTCGAAGCTAGCGTGCAAACAAATTTTACTTATATATTTCGTACACACAGGCAGCTAATCATCGCCTCTGTAAGTAGATACATTTCTGAAATAGTTGGTTAAAACCATAAAACATACACATTTATTTTTGGAAATTCTCTCAAAACACGTCTACGGTTCAGCTGCGTGATCGAATTATTTTCAATTATTTTTGGTTACTTCGTTCTTCAAAAAGAAATTACTTAGGCCTACAAATAACAAACTGCAATGCATAAAATCAACTGTCTCACAAACTTAAACAAAATGATGGACACTATACTGTTTTGTTTTTCCTTTAAAGCAATGCATAACTCTTTATAAATACACGGGATAAATAGAGTAGAAAATCATTTTCATAACAGATTAGGTTAAGGGTAAATAAATATAAACCTTTGATGTATACTTTCTTTTCGTCATTCAGAGATAGTAATTACATTTTCGAACGGACGTTCCCTGCCTGCCTTCCCAAACCCCGAATTGGAAGTATTTTCAATACACAATGCATTACGTGATTCGCATTTTCAAAACACAATGCACTGCGTGCTTCGCACGTCAACCCCCAATACACAGAGAATTGCGTGCTTCGCACGCCAACCTCCAAATTGGGAGTGTTTTCAGTACTTGTGTATTGCTTTCTTCGCACGCCAACCACCGTATTGAGAGTATTTCCAATACACAGTGCATTGCGTGCTTGGCACGCCAACCCCCTTATCAGGAGAATTTTCAATACACAATGCATTGCGTGCTTCGCGTGCTAACCCCCGTATTGGGAGTATTTTCAATACACAATGCATTGCGTGCTTCGCACGCCAATCCCCATATTGGCAGTATTTTTAATACACAATACATTGCGTGCTTCGCACGCCAATCCGCGTATTGGGAGTACTTCCAATACACAGTGCATTGCGTGCTTCACACGCCAACCTCCATATTGGGAGTGTTTTCAGTAACACAATGCATTGCTTGCTTCGCACGCCAACCCCCGTATTACGAGTATTTTCAATACACAATGCATTCCGTGCTTCACACGCCAACCTACGTATTGGTAGTATTTTCAATACACAATGAATTGCGTGCTTCACACGCCAACCTCCATATTGGGAGTTTTTTCAGTACACAATGCATTGTTTGCTTCGCACGCCAGCCCCCGTATTGGGAGTATTTTCAATACACAGAGCTTGGCACGCCAATTTCAAGCCCACGTTTTATGGACGCACATGTGCGTCCACTTGAAAATAATAGTGATTATTACGTAGAAACTTTCAAAAATGAAAAATTTAGTAATTTCTACTCATGTAGGCTATTAATATAAAAAATAAAAGGTCAGCTCCTAGCATAGGAAGTACGAAATTTGCGTAGCAGTGAACGTGTTAAAGTTATAACACCCGACTGTTTTAGTCGGGGTTTAAAAATGGTGGACACTAAAAGTTTGTACGTTTTTTTCCTTCAAAGCAATTCACAACTCTTTATAAATGCACGTGTTTAGAAAACAGAGTGAAAATCATTTTCAAGACTGAGGTGGTTAGAGGAAATAAATACAGGCCCTTTGATGTAAACTTTCTTCTCGTCATTCAGCGATGGTAATTAGGTTTTCGAACGGACGTTCCATGCCTGCCTTAATCCCTTCCTTTACCGAGGTAGCAGATGTGTATTTGAGGGTATTTTGCAACATTTAATTAATGAAGTGGGATTTGTAAAAAAACACATTTATCTTCATCTAACCATCCACTCTTAACAGAAATAGCTTTCCTATTCATTATGCAAAATCTCGACTTTAACTATTAGCGTTAAAATTGTTGCTTGTATTTATTTCTCGGAAATGAGAATTTTATTTGAATAAACTTAAGTCCAACGTTTTCTAAAGTTACAAAAAATATGAGAGTATTTATTTTCACCATTACGGCATGGAAGTAATATAAAATATATCGAACTTAAAAATGGCAGAATTTTTCGCTTTACTAATGAATTATATAAGTTATAATAAACCCTTAACAATAACTCTGTAAAAGGTAATGAAAATACAAAAGAAATAATTATATCTATATATTTATAGGCTACTGTATGTAAAAAGTCCGCTCCCCCCTTTAATTTTTTTGCTTGTTAAAACAAACAAATATCGTTTGGGGAACGATACTAACTTAATCCAAAGTATCTTTTGACATTATCGGAAATTTTTGAGTGTCCCTCAAAAATGGGGGACTTCGGGGGTAACTAAAAATTGTTAAACGTTAAGTATGGTCATGTGATACCTCATTTTAAAGATATATTTAAAAATATGAAAATGACATAAAGAAAATAAAAATCGGACTATCCAAAACAAAATGGCGGACCTAAACGTGTTGAAATAAATCGACATAAAGTTGCTAATATCTCGAAAAGGAAAAGTTTTTCGAAAAAATTTCAATAGACAAAAAATGTTTATTTTAAAGTGTTTGACCACAAAAATTGCTTCCAAATCAATTGCGTAAATTTTATTTTTTACAAAATTTTCTATGGAGGAGTAAAAATATAATTTACGAAATCGATTTGAAAGCAATTTTTGTAGGCGTCGAAACTCTTTTATGTATTGTTCTCGCAAAAATAATTATTTCATCCCGGCCTCTAACTTCCAGATAATTCTTCAGACGCCTGCGAGAGTGGTACAAGCAGTGAAAGTGTTAAGCCCCATACCCCGGTCTAGCCCCCCCCTCAGAAAATATCATATGGGCGCCCATGCATCATCCCCACTCTACAGACACATCACCAGTCAGAAGTTAATAAAAGAAACATCACAGGAGAAAGATTGTCCAATGAAATAAATCAACCGTTCCGTCACGACGGCGCCAAACTGCCGTTCTTACAGAAAACATAACAATATATTCACGAGGGAATGGTTGCCGCACCTTGATGTCTGTGGGGCGGATGAGACAATTTACCGTTATAGGGCTTCATCAAATGCAAGTCTCTGTCCTCAATTTTCTCGAGACGATATTATATTAAAGTGTTCCCTGAGCAGTCACGTTCACTTTTTTGTTCGAAATTGATTGAATAGTTTTCTCTCTAGATAATAATAATAATAATATTTATTAGTTAATCCCCTACTTTTAATATCACCTCTTTAATATCACCTACCCCACCTACAATTATAAAGTCACAGTGAAACTGTTTAATAATTTAAATATGTTTGTGAGAAAGAATGTGCCAGTTCCTGGTACCGTTTATTTTTTCGATAAAGTTGATAGTTTTTTAGTTAATTTTAATAAACTAGAAAATGACGCAGAACAGGAATCAGCGCAAACTTAAATTATCCCTGTTAGATGCAGTATACACCAAGGTTGCACAATCAAGCTGCTAATTAGGCACGAGGGATTAACAGGCCTACTGCAACAACTGCAGTGTGGGACTTTCACACGGAATCCGATGCAGATAAGGGAGGCAACGATGATTTCCCCAGATTATAATTTCCCTGTGTAGTTAGGTATTACATACTAATTAATTGTTTTCATACATTGTGCAAATGTTAGCAAGCACACACGCACACCCCGACACATATGTAAAATCAAACAAAAAATAAACGATAAGGGTATTATAACTAAAACATCTGTTGTCACATTATTATAAGTAAAACAGCTGATTTGGATCAAAAGCTTAACACGATATCAGGTTAGGCCTGTTCAGAACCAAAACTCGTACCTTGAAAATTAGAAAATTTATAATGAGTTCATTACTTTTAAGAACCACTAATTTTTCAAAGTTAGGTTAACATAATAAAATCAAACAAAAAATAACCGAACAAGGCTTATAGTTTCAAACATCTGTTGTTAGATAGAATAAATAAAACAGCTGATTTGAATCAAAAGCTTAACACAAATTTTAGGTTAGGCCTATACTGAACCAACACACGTTTCTTGAAAGCATTTATGTATATGACAATAACAACGGACTTTGAAAATTTAGAATCAGCTATCTTCAAAACCAACAATTTTTTATGTAAGGTAATACAAGCCACAAACAACGAAAACTACTTCCTATATCATAATTCAAACACGTATTACTATTAAAATACGAAAACACAACTTTCTTACTATACTAAAATTAGAATATTCATTTCTATAAACTAGATTTTTTAAATCCGCCATCAAAGTCTCGCACTAAAAAAGTTAGGGGATGTGGGACGAAATGATTACCCCACAGTCAGTGCCCTGAACTCTATTAACTTTTATAACCTTAAGTCGCGCCATGCAGCTTCGCCAACTTCATCCCCTATTTCCTCAGACGTAATAATATCAAAATTTTATGTTTGTATGATTTTGCTAATTTATCCCGAGGACAGCTACAGAATATTTCAAAAGGGTTAGTAAAAGGGACAAAATGAATCTTCAGACGTAGGTACAGATATCGGTGTGAATCCTGGCACTTGGCCTCGCAATGGCGCGATGGGCGGGGGGGGGGGGGGGAGGGGGGTTTTTTAAAGTGACTAACCCTCCAAACGAACTAGTTGATGTTTACCTCGCCCTTAACACGTTCACTGCTACGCAAATTTCGTATTTCCTATGCTAAGAACTGAACTTTTATTTTGTATATATATAGAATAAATGAGTAGAAATTACTTTGTACGTAATATAATCACTAATATTTTAAAGCGGACGCACATATATTTAAATTGGCGTGTGAAGCACGCAATACTCTGTGTATTGAAAATCCTCCCAATACAGGGGTTGGCGTGCGAAACTCGCAATGCTCTGTGTATTGAATATTTCCAATACTGGGGTTGGCGTGCGAAGCACGCAATGCATTGTGTATTGAAAATACTCCCTAAACGCGGGTTGGCGTGCGAAGCACGCAATGTATTGTGTATTGAAAATAATCCCAATACGGGTGTGGGTGTGCAATGCACTGTGCGTCGGCCGCTTCTCATAGTGTTCAGTGTCAAGCTCACATGTGCGTCCTTAGCAGTGAACGTGTTAATCAGGGATGTACCGGGTACTGATGTTTTTAGTCAGGATAGTAGCGCTCAAGTACCAACATTCGCGCCGGTATCTGCTGTATCAATAAGGTGTATTGTTAAACAAAACAAAGAACCAAAAAGTGCCGTCTACATGCTACATATAAATAAAATTTAAATTTCTGTTATTTCGAAACAAGCTCATATATTGCGCCTTTTTTCTAAGCTCGTATGGCTATCCGCACTTTCCAAAACTTAAACATTATATTTTTATGTTCGTCCGTAACTTCGGAACGTCTGAACCAATTTTGTCGGATCTTCCATTCGCGTGTAAAGGACTTTTTAGAGAATGATCTAGGCTGCGTTTTATCACGGAAATATTTAGGATTCCCAGAACGGACTTGACACGTGACCATTATAAATAAAACCACTGCTTTGGATCGAAAGCTCAACTCTATGTGCGTTTTTGGCCATGGAACTCGGGTCTAAAATCGATTTTTTTATTGCGTGTAATGGTAAGGCACAATATTTACCCGATAGTCTTTTTGTTTATTCAATCACATCTTCGAGCGAAACCTCTGGTACCAGCTAGTTGTAAATATAATTTATATATATAGCCTATAAGCGAAATACCACTTACTCACTCACTCACTCACTCACTCACTCACTGACTCACTCATCAAGATGTCTCAAAAACTACCGAACGGATTGAAATGAAATTTGGTATGTAGCTTCCTCTTGTACCATCCTCAAAGAGAACAAACAAAATGGAAAGCGTACTGAGTCAAAAATGGGGTGGTACATACATAAAAAAAAAAACAAAGTTGATAAGACCTTCTAAGAATAATAATCTGTAGCCTTACCTTATTTTGGAAAGTTTTTTTAAGAAACACCTGAATTAGCTATTCACAGGAAATGCCAAACAAATACAATTCACTTAATAAACAATTTGTATATTAAAATATGTTTTTAAATTAAAATACAAAAATTATACTCCCTTAAATAATACAAATCTTAAATTGACCTGCCCTTAAGTACAATTGCTTTTCAAAGAAAATATTTACTATATATATATTAATTAATTATGTTCAAAAAGAAAAACCCTAACCAAAATAAAATTTGAAAAACCCTCCCTGTTTACAATAAAAAAATACAAAATTACGAACTAGTAGTGTTTACAAATTTACAAAATTGAATACACTCACCATGGATTTGATAATAATTTTATATCTATGGCCAAACTTAATACTAGGTAAAAATTAATTAATGAAAAAAATTATGAGACGTCTCTCTATAAAACAATTATGTAAATTTTCTAATATAGATCCCTTAGGGCTAAGGTCCGAAATATGCTATAGCTGCACCTCCCAATTATTATTATAAAAAATATTATTGTAGCCTTTTTCAACTATGTAAGCCTTTATTAATTTGATATCATTTTTAAAGTAACAGACAGTTCAAAATTCTAGCAACACTCAGAAATGTTTTCATAATAGCTGGTTGTTATTGTTCCGAAGATAGAAGACAAAACTTGTAGGATGTTAAACCCATGTGATACTTAAACCAGTGATGTTCACTATAAGAAAAACACACATGTTTTAGTACATGGCTAAAAACATGTATAAAGTTGCATAACTATTTCATGTATGAAACTGTAATTTAACCTCGTGTATAAAACTGTATTGTATTTTCCTGTATAAAACTGTAATTTAACCTCGTGTAAGAAACTGTATTCTAATTTATAAGCTTACAAAGAAATATTTAAAACAGAGCTTTGAATACACACTATTACACCTTTATAATGCTTAAAAAGGCTTCTAAATCTTATAATGCAAACAGTTTAAGGCTTGTGGCAACGTAAAGTGAAACAGATAGGCTATGTAAAATATAGGCTATAACAAAATGAAGTTAAGTTATGACATAAATTTACTCTGCAAGTGTAGATAAATGTTACAGTTAAATTCACACAATACATATTATTATAGCTAACTCAGGGTGTAATTTAGGTTTAAACTTTACCTGGTAGAAGATAGATGGATATCTTAGCCGGTAGACATGTTTTGTAACGAAATAGGCCTTAGACAAGGTCGGACAGATTTGCCTTGAAACGCCATAAAAACACTTCACAAGAATTACTTTAAACAACTCACGAACGCATATTAATAAAACTTGCTTACAGATGGTTAAATTTAGTAAGTCGGTTTTACATTTAAATAAATTCGGTTCAGACTAAGAGTTGATCGTGTTGTCACTTTCATCTGACATGGTCAAGGCTACGGCAGAAGGATGAATAATTAAAAACGACCGGCTTACTACCTAGTCAGGCAGCTAACAGCTGTTGAGTGGCAGACTGGTCTTACGTACAATGTTGCCAACATGAATTGGCCTTGGCGCGCGAATTCAAAGTTACTAGTTTCTTGGATTTACGTTTCTACAAACGCTACACTCTAGAGCCATAGGTGCTCACTAAGAAAGAGTTTGAAAAAATTCGAAATTTTAGGGTGGGTTTGGAGGGATCAAAGTTATTAAAAAACGGCTTCTTCAAAACTACCTAACGGATTGAAATGAAATTTGGTATGTAGCTTCCTCTAGGGCCATAGGTGCTTACTAAGAAAGGGTTTGGAGAAATTCGAAATTTTAGGGGGGGGTTTGGGGGGATTAAATTTATTAAAAAACGATTTCTTCAAAACTACCGAACGGATTGGAATGAAACTTGGTATGTAGCTTTCACTTGGGCCATAAATGTTCACTAAAAAAGGTTTTAAGAAATTGGAAATTTTAGAGGGGTTTGGGGGGCAAAAATTACTAAATCACGATTTCTCCATAATTACCGAACAGATTGGAATCGAATTTGGTATTTAGCTTCCTCTAGGGACATAGGTGCTCAATAAGAAAGGGTTTGAAAAAATTCGAAATTTTAGGGGGGGGTTTGGGGGGATCAAAGTTATTAAATAACAATTTATCCAAAATTACAAAACGGATTGGAATGAAATTTGGTATGTAGCTTCCTCTAGGGCCATAGGTGCTCACTAAGAAAGGGTTTGAAAAAATTGGAAATTTTAGGGGATTTAGGGGGTAAAAATTACTAAATCAAGATTTCTCCAAAATTAAAAAACAGATTGGAATGAAATTTGGTATGTAGCTTCCTCTAGGGCCATAGGCGCTCGCTAAGAAAGTGTTTTAAAAAATTCGACATTTTAGGTGGGTTTGGGGGGATCAAAGTAATTAAATCACGATTTCTTCAAAACTACCGAACGGATTGGAAGAAATTTGGTAGTAGCTTTCTCTAGGGCGATAAGTGTTCACTAAAAAAGGGTTTTGAAAAATTGGAAATTTTAGGGGGGTCTGGGGGGATCAAATTTATTAAATCACGATTTCTTCAAAACTACCGAACGGATTGGAATGAAATTTGGTATGTAGCTTCCTCTAGAAATTTGGTATGTATAGGTGCTCACTATGAAAGGGTATGAAAAATTTCGAAATTTTAGGAGGAGTTGGGGGCATCAAAGTTACTAAAATCATAATTTCAGATCTTTTATTATTATGACAATAGTGCTTTTATTATTTAAGATTTATATATATATATATATATAAGCCAAATACCACTGACTGACTGAACAATTAAAAAGAATAAAATTACGTTAAAAAGACTGAAAATACCAACCACCACAGGCAACGCGTTACGGGTCAACTATTGATGAAATAAAAACAGCATTTCATAATTATTTGATTAAAATTAAATGTTTTTCTTACATTTCAAACAAACCGCAATTAAATTGAGTTGAATATCAATAGTTGTTTAAAGTATTTTGTTCGCTCTTATTAACTTTTTTTGTCCCAAGTTCAACTCTACGTACTTTTATTTTCCAACCCTGCAAATATTTAGTCTCAAGAAACCGCACGGGATCATAATTTACAAACAAGCTTATTACGAGTACAGACCGCCGCGCCGTTTCCGCGGAGCAAAAATTAGAACAACGAACAACCCTCCTTCATACCTACATTTAATTAAGGTTTCCTCTTCGTGCTGTACGTTGAAGCCTGTCCAAACAGCCCGAGTAATTAGCCCGACTTTTTGCCTCCTGACGTTAAATTTAGAAACTTTTATTTCAAGAAAGTCAGCAGCAAGGAGCCAGGGACTTCCCTACAAAAAATTATTGGGGGAGGGGGGTCAACATATAAAACTACCCAACTTCTGTGGTGGGGGTTCCAACGCGCAGAAGGTGCAACCAATTTGGAACCTTCTATACACATAATCATTTTATGTTTTCTTAACAATAAAGGTGTAGGATTAATAATAACTCGACCACGCAGCTGAACCGCTGACGTGAGTTGAGCAAATTTCTAAAATTAAGTTTATAGGCCTATGTTTTAGGGATTCAACCAACAATTTGGGAAATAGGTCTATTCACGACGGTACTGAATAGCTGCAAAATGTTTCGCACGCCATTCCACATATTGACAATATCTTCAACACACAATGCATTGCGTGCTTCGCACGCCATTCTGCATATTGGGAGTACCTTCAATACACAAAGAATTGCGTGATTCGTACGCCAACCCCACGGTAGAATACACCACATGACTTTGAACCGGGGACTTCGATGGTATTTTACGTTTTTATCGATTTCGGGGGAACCAAGCGAGCTATAAGGTCGCGTAAAAAAACAAAATGTGCAGAATAACATCCTACATTTATATCTGTAGTAAAAAACTCAAAGACAAATTCGTTCTAGTAGGAAACATCCAAAAAAATAGTTACTTCCGGTCGGAAAACGTGTTTCCGATTGTTGGAATTTTTTTTCTAACGAACTCGTCCGAGCGCGACGTTGACAGCCAACATGTGTACCAAATTTGAACCAAATCGGACCTAAAATGCGGCCGCTAGAGTGCGAACACATATATTCATATACTATACAGGGGTGGTAAAAGTCCCGGAAAGGGTTAATATTTTTTTAACCGTTACAGATGGAACTATACATAACTTGGTACACTGTTACTGGACTGGCCATAAAACACTACGCTACCACTTCAGTGGGACGGCCCACAAGGAGTCAGAAGAAAATCTTAAATGAGAAAATCTAATTTAGTAGAATACAGTGCCGCAAATCCGACTTCAAAAGTAAAAGGTTTTTCGAAAACATTTCAAGAGACAAAAAATGTTTATTTCAAAATGCTTGACCTAAACCATTGCTCCCAAATCGAATTTTTTAATTTTATTTTTTGCAAAAAATTTTAAGATGGAGGAGTAAAAATAAAAATCGATTTGGAATCAATTTCCTACGCTAGGAGCTGACTTTTTATGTTTATAGTATAAATGAATAGAAATTACTTTATTTTTTATTACTTAACCTTTCTACGTAATAATTACCAATATTTTAAAGTGGACGCACAAGCACATTGGCATAAAATTGGCGTGTGAAGCACGCAATGCATTATGTATCGAAAATACTCCCAACATGGGGTTGGCGTGCGAAGCACGCAATGCACTGTGTATTGAAAATACTCCCAATATGGGTTTACCCCGGGAATATCATATGAGCGCTAATGCCTTAAAACATACAAAGTTTGATGTTTTTACATTTTTTCAATTTCCTTCACAAAACTTTGTAGTCAACCCTCGGATTCAGATTCAGCATCCCAAAAAACATTTAAAATGGAAGAAACCAAAACTACCCCACAACTTTCCTGTTAAAATCACAATTTGACTGGATTGTATATCGTTATTAGATTTAAACATTACTGTAAAGAATTCCATTCATTTGTCGATGGGTCGACTGTTGTTTGCTCATCCTCTCAATAATCAACTTCCGCCCTTTCTATCGCTCTCTTTCGCTCTCACACAGTCCTTTAAACTGTTTATTTAGACTCCGTTTAAAGCGGATGTACTCATTCAAATGGTTTATTTATTTTACAGCATCGCACCATCATGAGTGTTCTGCTTTAATACTGACCCACTAACACAGTCTTCAGAGCAACGGACCTTATACAAATCAGCTGTTCTTTCAGTCTGTGTTCATTTTATTGAATAACGCTTTTTAATTAATGTTTCTAATACTAATTAACATTAATTCTTCTTTATTAATTACTAGGGGAAACCCCTGCGTGCTCCTTACGCCAACCCCGTTGGAATCTTCTATACACATAATCGTGTTATGTTTTCTTTATAATAAAGGTCCTAATTAATAATAACCCCAAAGCTAAGTTGGCAAATAAAGTTAAATGTTGGAATCAAATTATTTCTTATATTTTTATAACAACAGTTATAATAAAGGTTAAAAGAACCAGCAAGGGTGTACACTTTAATAAAAACCTACCCTAAAAGTTGAAAATACCAATAATTGCTTCAAAGTTTGAAATCGGCTGTAAATGGTAATATTAGAGCAAACAGCTGTTCTATCAGTTTTAGGGCTGGGAGTGAATCCCGAATGTTCTATATTTTCACAATATTTGCAAAATCCTTTCTCAGTGAGCGTCTATGAGCCCAAAAGAATATACCTTGTAATTTTCGTATTTTAATTTTAAATAGTTTTCGTTCTACGTTGTTTCTATGTCAGTCAGTCTTTCAGTCAGGACAAAGTCTCCTATATTATATACAGAGTGATCAAGTCAAGATGGCCACCATTGGGATATCGGACACTATCAGTTTATTTAAATTTCAAAACTTTAAATTGGGAACCTTTCCCTGGATTTAGAAGTACATTCAAATTTAATCTTCGCAACTTTTTCAATATTACCGCCATCTTTAATTTTTTAAATACAAAAACCAAATTTTTATTGCTTGTTTCGGCAGAACATACTGTTTTATGACCCATTTCTTCGTTTGTATTTTACTCTAAAAGCAGCCGTCTTGTGTAAACACAATATCAATAATTTTTAACGGAAATTAACGTAATGCATTGCGTAACAGCTGCAATGTACGTATTAATCAGCTGTTATTTTGCATTGTTGGAAAACCGCTTTAATTTAACACTGCATGTGTCATATTTCTGCTCCGTCATCGTTCAGTAGTGATTTAAAGTGCTTCAATACACAATGCATTGCGTGCTTCGCACGCCATTCCGCATATTGGGATTATGTTCAATACAGAATGCATTACGTACTTCGCACGCAATTTCGCATATTGGGATTATCTTCAATACACAAAGAATTGCGTGCTTCGCAAGCCAACCCTCGTATTGGGAGTATCTTCAACACACAAAGCGTTGCGCGCTTCGCACGCCAACCCCACGGCAGAATCCACCGCATGGCTTTGAATCGGATACTTTTATGGTATTTTACGTTTTGATCGATTTTGGGGGAACCAAGCGAGCTATTAGGTCGCGTAAAAAACAAAATGTGCAGAATAACATCCTGCATTTCTATTTTTAGAAAAAAACTCAAAAACAAAATCATTCTCGTAGGAAAAATCTATAAAAATAGTTATTACCGGTCAAATAACGTACTTCCGATTGTTGGATTTTTTTGGCTAACGAACTCGTCCGAGCGACGCAGACAACCAACGCGTGTACCAAATTTTAAACAAATCAGGCTTAAAATGCGGCCGCTAGAGTGCGCACACATATACATATAATAATGTGATTTTTAATGACACCACAAAAAGTGTTTTGGGGACCATGATCGGTGCTCATTTGCTACTTCCGACCTTGGGTCTTACCATAAGGGCCACTGCAATAGCTCATTTTTCGTATGGAAATTCGCTAATAAACCTGAAAACACAATAACCTAGATTGACAGAAATGTAATGAGCCTAACATGTATTGCTGCATAAGTCAATATTACTTGATGCTTTCTAATTAGCATGATTGGACCGGTTAATTGCTATAGTAGAGATTGCAAATAAACCTATATTGCCCATACAGTGACGTATGCAGAAGCAATATCCTGTTGTATGGAAGCGGCTAATTGAGGTCATCGCTGATGTGCAATTATAACAAACAGCTGATCCAGATCACGTGACGTATTTGCATTTATTTATTACTAGAGGGCTCCACCACCTACTCGCCAGCACACGCGTTGAAGCAAATGCTAACAGAATATTGTTTAATGTGTTATTTTCATGGGAATTAATTAGGACAGAAATTTTGTATTCTATACTAATATTATAAAGAGGTAAAGTTTGTTTGTTTGTTTGTTTGTATGTAGGGGATAATCTATTTTACTCCTGATCCGATTGAAAAAATATTTTTATTAATAAAATATACACTATCCCTGAGTAACATAGGTTATAATTCATTTCGATAAAAACCTTTTTTTATTTCAATATTTGTAAATTTAGTCGGACAAAATTCTTAGATTAGGCCTGGAATGATAAATCATCACATGTATTTACATTTATTACCATAGCAACCAATTGAATAAAATAACAGGTAATATAGCTGTTTGCTACAATATTTCCATTAACAGCTGATTTAAAAATTTCTGCAAACAAAAATTTTGCTGGGGCTGAGGTGCAAACAAATTCTACCAATATATTTCGTACACGCAGTCAACTATTCAGCGTCTTCGTTAGTAGACCAATTTCGCAAATAGTTGGTTGATACACTAAAACTAAACCATATAAATCTTAATTTTAGAAATTATCTCAACTCACGTCATTTGCGTGATTGATGTGGTAATCTATATTTAAGTTGACAAACACCATTCTTTTTGAAGTCATGTTGGGCGTTATGTTATGTTCTTCTTTGGACGAGTTATGTTGCTACGTTGGAAGTGGTTGGATGGGTATAAAACTCCGGTTTAGCGTCACGTCACGCTGTACTCTACAATGTATGTGTAGCTCAATTGTAGCGAAGCAGAAGAGAGAAAGTTGCGCGCGCACCGCGTAGATAAATATGTATATACTGTAGTATTTTCTGCTTTCAACGGTTCTGTGTGTCTTAATATAAATGTATTCGATTTATGGGTTCGATGGAACATTACGTCAGGCGGAAATACTTAAACTGTACCTCAATAAGATCAACCCGAAGATCCAATTCACAATCGAGACTGAATTAGACAACAGCATAAACTTTCTTGATTTAACTATAGCCAAAGTGTCAGATGGGCTCAAGTACAAAATCTTCCGAAAGCCCACCACTACCGACACAACCATACATGCGCACTCACACCACCCGATATCCCATAAAATGGCAGCGTACAATAGCTTTATCCACCGTCTTTTAGCAATACCAATGAACCAACAGGACTTCCGTGACGAACTTGAAACCATCAAATACATAGCACATGCTAATGGTTATCATGACGTAATGATCGATAAATTGCTACGTAAACATATTTCAAACAAACAAAACCCCATCAAACGCACTAAAAGAAAAAATAGGAAGTTGTTTCAGTCGAATATTCAAACGTCGTTCCACATATGCTAAAAAACACGTTACATCAACGTTACTTTTCGCACCAACAATAACGTGCAAAAGTTATTACGACCAAAACGTTTGATACCGACGGAAAAGAAATCGGGTGTTTATAGAATTGAATGTGATGATTGTGACAGTTTCTATGTTGGTCAGACGGGCAGAGCTTTCAAAGAACGGTTTAAAGAACATTTGCCACACAACAACATGCGCAAAATAAATTCAAACTTCGCTCAACATTTAATTGACTCCAACCATTCATACACTGATTTTAACACAAATTTGACCCCAATCCATTTTTGCAATAAGGGAAGACTTTTGGACGCAATGGAAGAATTCGAAATATACAAAGAATTTAACCAAAATCCCGCCAATGTCTTAAACGATCAGCTGTCATTCAAGAGTAATGATCTATATGACACAGCCCTCGGCTATCTCAAGAAAACCGGTCCATAGGTTAAATAAATTATTGATATTCCATAAATTCTGTTAGTACAGCAGTGGCCGCTCTACGATGTACATCGTAGGAATAAATTATTATTCGGAATTTATGTTTAAATGTGTTTTTAAACGTTTTATAAAAGTGTTGTGTGTTTGTGTTTTTTATAAAGTGTGTTTTTAGTGTTTTATGTGTGCTTGACAATGGGAATTCGTTCCCGAAACGCGTCGTATTAAGATTACTTAATCATTCTTCAGAAGTCACAAGACGGACAAATTTAACAAGGTAATATTTATTAATATATTATAAATGTATTATGTTAATTTTTTGAACTGGTAAATGTGTGCAATTATTAAATTTTAGGCCAATTTGTTATAATTTGGTATTTATACTCTTATAACACTGTTATTTGAATTTGTTATAATTATTAATATTAGCCTATAATAAATAATTTAATAATCGAATATATATGTTATATACGAAGATGCAGGAATGTTTCTGAAGTTAAACGAATCTATATTATTCTTCTTTAGAAGCGTATAAATGAACATATTGATAAATAAACGGTACCAGGAACTGGCACATACTTTCTCACAAATACATTTAAATTACTAAACAGATTCACTGTGACTTGTAGGGTAAGGTAGGAGAGTTTTTTTATTAAAGTTGGAGATTAACTAATAAATATTATTATTATTATTATTATTATCTAGAGAGAAAACTATTCGATCGATTTCGATAAAATTTGCACCAAACACGTTAATTAGGTCTTCATAGATGCACTTAAAATGGTTTTGAATTTTTTTTTAAACAACCCGCTTTGTGGCCAAAAAACCCCCAAAAACAGTTATTATTATTATTATTAGTTAAACGAGAATTTTTAGAAAGATGCGGGTTTCTGTATATGGTAGGGCACATTAAAGGCTACAGTTTTTTTGGGGGTTTTTTGGCCAAAAAGGGGGTTGTTTTTCAAAATTGTTCAAAACCCTTTTTCGTGCATCTATACAGGCGTACTGGACATGTCTGGTGCAAATTTGGTTGAAATCGATAGAATAGTTTTCTCTCTAGCTTTGTATACTTTTATTAAAGTATTCGATTAACTAATAAATATTATTATTATTAGCTAGAGAGAAAACTATTCCATCGATTTCGAACAAATTTGCACCAAACACGTCAATTAGGTCTTTATAGATGCACGTAAAAAGGTTTTGAAAAATTTTGAAAAACAACCCCCTTAGTGGCCAAAAACCCCCAAAAATCAGTTATTATTATTATTATTAGCTAAACGAGACTTATTAGAAAGATGCGGGTTTTTGTATATGGTAGGGCACATTAAAGGCTACAAATAAGCCAAATTTTATCAAAATCGTTAGAGCCGTTTTTTATAAAAAAATAATAACTGATTTTTTGGGGGTTTTTTGGCCAAAAAGGGGGTTGTTTTACAAAATTGTTCAAAACCCTTTTTCGTGCATCTATACAGGCGTACTGAACATATCTGGTGCAAATTTGGTTGAAATCGATCGAATAGTTTTCTCTCTAGCTTTGTATACATACAAACATACAGACAGACATACAGACAGACATTTTGTAAAAACCACTTTTTTGGACTCAGGGGATCCTTAAACGGATATTTCCACAAAAATCTCAACATCGATTTTTTTTTTGCGATCACTATACTTTCTCTATACTATAGTATAGTGAGAAAGTAATAGGTTGTATTTATATTCATTTGATGTAGCCTTTATTAACTTCTGTCGTTCAGTCCCGTTCGGACTGCCTATATATTGTTTTCTTTACATTTTTAATGTTTTAGTTTTGCACTAAAAATAGTAAAGTTGGGTATGAATCTATACTAATACTATAAAGAGGTAAAATTAGTTTGTTTGTTTGTATGTTGGGGGTAATCTCTGGAACTCCTGAACCGATTGAAAAAAACAGTTTTACTAATAAAAAGCTACACTATCCCTGAGTAACATAGGCTGAAATTAATTTTGATAAACATTTTTTTCAAATTTTGAAAATTTAGTCGGAAAATTTCTTAGGTTTATCCTAGACTGATGAACCAACACATGTATTTACACTTATTACCATAGTAACCAATTAATTGAATAAAATAACAGGTAAAACAGCTGTTTGCTTCATTATTTCCATCAACAGACGATTTCAAACTTTGAAGCAATTATTTGTATTTCTAACTTTTAGATTAGTTTTTAAAGTGTACACTTGAGCCTTACTGGTTCTTTTAACCTTTATTATTAACTGCTGTTATAAAAATATACGAAATAATTTGATTTGAACATTTGACATTATTTACCAGCTTAGCATTGGGGTTATTATTAATCCTACACCTTTATTATATTATACACAAATATTTCTTTATTTAAGTTGTAAGTATGTGTGATAAATAAATATATCCCTTTATCCGTGTTATTCAGCATTTCAAAACTAGCAAATAATACAATATAACATGTGTCCTATCTTGCTTGGATTAGAAGTTGTCTGCCTGTATGTGTATTAAAAAGAAGAGAGAGAGAAAAAAGTTATGAACGGCTTAAATGATAAATTCATGAGTTGCATACAAGTTTATCGGAT
>JAGFPH010008023.1:47568-59855 GCA_018207615.1 Philaenus spumarius | reverse complement strand
ATAGTAGCCGACATCTTGGTATAGTTTGCCATCTAAAGAGCCATGGGTCTACGCCCCAAATACAGAAATTGTTATTTACTGCATATACATGTACTTTAATATTTCAAAAATATTTAGACAAATGGCTTAATTGCTTGAGTTCTATACTTAGAGCTACGTTCAAACTATCATTGTATATGATCGTGACATCTTAAAAACGGACAAAAATCAAGTTTCCAAAAATGTCTTCTAACTGTGCTTTTTAAAGTGAAAACATCTTTAGGCACGTTGGGCACTATTTTGCATGGAGTAAAATGATTGAACTTGCGTCACGAAGAAATCTGTTTATTTATCATTACTTAACGCCTAATTTTGATATATTTTAAATCTAATATGATAATAACAGCAGAAGGAATAGTACAAATGAAAAGTAAATTAGTTTAGTTGTATAATTGAAAAGTGTGAAACTAATTCATTAATATTTTGAAATTTAAAAAGTACCCATAAATATAGACTACTTACTGCATGGTTACAAAATAGAATCTGTAGTTATTTTAGCTACAAATTTGAACATTTTTTCCTCTGATTCCTTTTGTATTACGTTTATGTTTTGCCTTTTTATTTTTTTTTTGCAAAAATAAATCAGAATAATTTAATTAAGGGTTCAATTGGCCGATAGGCTACGATTACAAACAATGTACCTTTAAACGCTCTGACGCCTTCCGACAACATTCAACGACTGAAGTTGTTTCAATCAAGTAGACTGTTCCCGCACGGTTGTGCATGTTACCTGCAACTACTTAGAGGGGTCTGACGTCCCTCGAGGTTTCATGTAAAACGTACCTATTGATTTACAACACCTAAAGAAAACGGTTCTAGTGGAGAACGCAGTGACCATATAGAAATTCACTATAAACTTCAGTTTTAATTTCTCACTATACTATAGTATAGAGAAAGTATAGTGATCTCAAAAAAAAAAAATGGAGGTTGAGATTTTTGTGGAAATATCCGTTTTGGGACTCCCTAAGTCCAGAAAAGTGATTTTTACAAAATGTCTGCCTGTATGTCTTTATGTCCGTATGTCTCTCTGTCAAGAGAGTAAAGTATAAGACGAAGGCAAAATAAGTCCAGGACTTGGTCATGAGGGGCGGTGGAGGGCTTCCCGAAACAAGTGTCTTTCTGTCTGTATGTATACAAAGCTAGAGAGAAAACTATTCGACCGATTTCGAACAAATTTGCACCAAACATGTCAATTGATCGTGAATAGATGCACGAATAAAGGTTTTGAATAAAACCCCAAATTTACATTTTAATTTCTCACTATAGTATAGAGAAAGTATAGGGATGGCAAAAAAAAAATGATGTTGAGAGCCCAAAATGGTCCAAAAAAGTGGGTTTTACGAAATTTATGTCTGTATGTATACATAGCTAGAGAGAAAACTATTCAATCGATTTCAAACAAATTCGCACCAAATATGACAACTAGGCCTATATAGATGCATGAAAAAAATTTGAAAATCTTTGAATAACAACCCCCTTTTTGGGCACAAAACCCAAAAATTAAGTTATTATTTTTTTACAAATGAAACGGCTTTAACGATTTTCATAAAATTTTGCTTATTTGTAGCCCTTAATGTACCCTACCATATGCAGAAAACCGCATCTTTCTAAAAATTCTCGTTTAGCTAATAATAATAATAACTGATTTTTGGGGATTTTGGCAAAAAGTGGGTTGCTTTTGAACATTTTTCAAAACCTTTTTTTGTGCATGTATACATTTTTAATTGACATGTTTGGTGCAAATTTGTTCGAAATCGATCGAATAGTTTTGCAGTTGTAGGAAATAATAATACTATTTATTAGTTACTCTCCTACTTGGATACAATAATGAAGTCACAGTGAATCTGTTTAGAAATTTGAATGTTTGTGAGAAAGTATGTGCCCGTTTCAGGTACCGTTTAGTTCCTTTATATTATAATGAAATTGGACACTTCTCTGATGGCGGGAAATCAATTATAAACAATCTGAAACAAGTTCAACGTAACAAGTTAAAATTTGCTTATGTGATTTAACATAGAGGATTGTGTTTTACGCGATCGCTATAAAGGCTAACAGAGTTGCCAGGTTTGTCTGGACTAGATTTGTACGAAACTAAGAAGTGCTGCCGAAACATATTATACAGGGTGAATTAAAAGTCTCAGAACAGCTTAATATTTCGTATATAAGGAAAATTTGAAGGTAGATGTGATTGAGGAACCTATTTTAGGCAATAATACTATTTTATTAAGATTTCAAATAAATTATCTGTTATCTTGGATCTGCTATCTTGAATGTAACTTTGTTTTCTTAAATGGTTATGTGATACATCATTTAGATGTAGAATTAAAAAAAAACCAACGGTGAAATTTGCAAATCCATATATTTAACCAATTAAAAATGGCGGCCAAAAGTCCAACGAAATCGTGTTTTCCGATTTTGCCCCATTTTGCTGTACTATTTAAAAAAATATATTTATTATTATTCTTTTTGGATTTAGAGTTAAATATGCTTTCAAACGATAACATGCCACACAAAGATATTTGGGTTACAGCAATTTTGATTTTTTCTAAACCGATTTCGAGTAGTTCAACGAAATTATCCCAAAAATGGTTGTGTGGCATATCGTTTGAAAACTTATTTAATTTTAAATCCAAAAACAATGATAATTATTATTAATAAGAAATAGTACAACAAAATAGTACAGACCTGTAAAACGTTTACTGTTTGGTCTCTATTAACATGATTTTCACCCCTGAAGTTCTAAAAAATGTGCTTTTTGAGAAATATATATATATAAGTTAATTTTATTGTTTTTCACCTTTTTTATATTTTAAGGAAAAACGTAATAAATAAAGTGTAAAAGTGCAATTTTAACGCACTGTATAAAACCGTATAAACCTTAAACTCAATATCTTATCAGCTTTTAAGTAACAGTGTTTTTTGTAAACAAATGTTATATATTGGATAACAAAGAGACAGCGTTTTCAGATGTTTGTGAGATGAATACAACTTTAAAGTATACCTGTTGAAGCACTCTGCACATACCTAAGGGAGTCTGTTGATATATTAAAACAACAACCAATATGATACGTTGTATGAGACAGACAATAACACGAAAGAGTTTACATTCCGTGTGGTTCTATAAACTGGGACAACTAATCACAAATTTACCAGAACCTTCCAATTACAAATTAGATGTCTTTATATTGCAAATTGAGGACAGCTGTAAACCCCTATTGAATACATGATTGATCCCGATCCGCTGGAGTTTTCCATTGTTCTCACATTGTGATAGTCATGTGGGAATTTGACAGTTTTGCGAACAGATACTTTGTACCTATTGTTAGGTAAAGAAACACATTTCATAGCTTTGGTGTCATTTTTAGCCGTTTTAAATGAGAGCGAAGGAAAGAGAACAACGTTTTTGTATTGTATTAGCTTATTATGCCAATATATATAATATTAAATTCACCATATCATTAAGTAATATCAGTAACATTTATACATCACGTTAAACTGAAAATTTTACTTTAAGGTTAGCGTTTACATATTTATATTACTATCTAATAACTGTTGTGTTTTTAAATCAACATTAATATCTAATAGCTGTTGTGTTTTCTCATCACCATTAATATCTTACAGTTGATGTGTTTTTATATCTCCATTAATATCTAACAGCTGTTGTGTTTTCACATCACCATTAAAATCTAACAGCTGTTGTATTTTTACATCTCTATTAATATCTAACAGCTGTTGTGTTTTTACATCACCATTAATACCTAACAGCTCTTGTGTTTTCACAACACCATTAATATCTAACAGCTGTTGTGTTTTCACATAACCATTGATATCTAACAGCTGTTGTGTTTTTACATCACCATTAATATCACCATGTTATCAACTATCGATTTTGTATTAATCTTGATTTACCGGTGTTATGTTTTCCGGGTAGTTTGGTATATTCCCACAGATCGATTTGAATGCAAAATACTACAACTTGAATTCTTCTTTTTGCTTACAATTCTTTAAGAAAATAAACTATTTATATTCAAAGTGAATCTCGGCTGAAACGCGAAACTCTGTCTCCGTCCAGTATTTCTGGATGAGATATTGCATTAAGGATGGAACCACGGGGGATGTAAAGACAATAGTCCCAGGGGATGTCTTAGGTTCTGTCCGGTACGTTGAGAGATTGTTATAGAAAGTTCACCTTATCTTGGATGTATTGTTGGATGATTATGTACTACAGTATTAGAAAAGAGTTCTGGACCAGTTTGGAAAATATTTCGCTGGTGGCTAATGTACGCATTTTTAATTCTTTTACTAAATACATTCAAAATAAACATATGTTATTCAGTTGTAGTTACTACAGCAACGAAGAAATATAAATATATAAACAGCTGACTAGGTTCAAGGCTCGGCTCCCTAAATTCAAAACTTTGAAGTTCACAATCAATTTCAATGTTAAAATAACCTGACCATACCTTCACTTTTGACCAGTATTTTTTTTCATAAAGCAAAATAGATTGTGGGTGTTGATTGCTAATGTTTTTTTGCAATATCTCTTTTTGCAACTGAGTGAAAAATTAAGAAAGTTTACTATTTATATCATACGTTTATGAAAAAAATAAAACGGGTTTTCAAAATGTATTCAGCAATCAACATCCGCATATGACGGTACTTCAAAATGAAACCAAATTTTTAAATTTATTCCACGAACTAACGGACAAAAATGACTTATTCTGCAGCATTGCTCTTACGGGAATCAGATTCAATATGGCGGACAGGGTATCCTCCCCTTAAAACAAACTTTAAAATTTGTGTCCTGAAATTTAAAAAAATGCACACTACTCGGCAAATTTTTAGCGAACTTCCATAGGAAAGTTGTGAGCTATTGCGGTGACTCTTATGGTGACACCTAAGGTCCGAGAATGGTCAATGAGCACCGATCATAGTCCTCAGAACACGTTTTGGGGTGTCGTTAAAAATTGTATATGTATATACGTGTACGCACTTTAACGGCCTCATTTAACGTAAGATTTGGTTTACATGTCGGATTTCTAAGTCGCTCGGACGAGTTCGTTAGCCAAAAACTTCAACAACCGAAAGCACGTTTTATGACAGGATGTATTTTTTTATATTTATCGTATTACAGTAAAACTTGTTTCGGGTTTTATCAAAAAGAATAAAAAATTTGGAGAACGATTGACCATAAAGGCCATCCCTGTAACTTCCCGCTAAGTTTAATTACAAAAGTATGATGAAAGTTTGATAAACACTATTTTTGGAAATTTTTAACTGCCATAACTTTTGAATGAATCAACCGATTTTTATGCGATTTGCGGCAATTGATGCAGTTTTTTAAGTCCATTGAAAGAATCAACAACAAAAATTTTTCAGATGAAAAGTTTCGGAGAAATTGAGGATAAACAATTTTTTTTATTTTCTTTCATTCACGATATATCGCGAATGAATCAACCGACTTTGACCGGACTGGTAGCGATCGACGTCGCTTTTCAAGGTTAAAAGCTGATTAGATTTTGAAATTGATCGGTAAAGCCGTTTAAAAGTTATTCCAAAAAAACCTGATTTGAAAAATCTTTATTTCTTAGTTTTTTCGAAATTTCTCAGAACCTACCGGTCCGAATTAGTAGAAATTTTCAGGAAATCTAAGTTTGATAGAATTCTTCAGAACGCCGTTTAGTAGGATCCAATCGGTTAAGCCGTTCAAAAGTTATAAGCGGGTCACATACTTACATACACACACACACACACATACATACATACAGGGTGACACCCTCTCGGGAGTGGTCAGGGAAGATTCCTAGGACTTAAAAACGTCGAGATCTGATGAATACTCGATTTCCGAAAAACGGGGTGAAACCAATAACTTCCCGATTTTATAAAATTTTCAATTTTCTTAGCGGAAAGTTAAAAAAGAGATTATTTTGCACATTTAATTTTTTCACGACCTTATAGCCTGTCTGGTTCCCCCAAAATCGTTGATAACGTAAAAAAACTTTTAAAAATACGAGTTTGTCAGGTTGATTGATGGGCACAAGGTCAAGGTGCAAACTCGCAAAGTGAGCGCTTCCACTGCTAGCGGAAAGAAGCAGAGCGTAAGCCGTGACTGGAGGCTGAGGTGCAAACATATTCTACTAATACATTTCTTACACGGGGTAGCTATGCAGCGCCTTCTTAAGTAGACTAATTTCCCAAAATAGTTGAAACCCTAAAACTTATAAACTTAATTTGGAAGTTCGCTCAACTCACGTCAGCGGTTCAGATGCGTGATATAATTGTTTGTAATTTTCTTTGGCCTAGCAATGTTTTAAAACTCGATTGGACGAGTTCATTAGCCAAAAAATTCAACAATCGGAAGCACTGTTTTTGACGAGAAGTAAAAACAATTTTGAGATTTTTCGTACAAGAATGAAACTTCTTTAGGATTTTATCTAAAAATATAAATATATTATATTATTCTGTAGATTTTTTTTCTTTACACGACCCTATTGCTCTCCCGGTTCCCCCAAAATCGATAAAAACGTAAACTATCTTAAAAGTACCCTGTTAAATCCACGTGGGCCCGGTTCTAATCCGATGCCGACGGCAGTAATAGCATTCTAAGCAATCAAATAGCAAATAGTTTTATTTTATAATATTAACAATATTACATAATTTTAGCTTTATAGCTTGTAAGAAGTTTAATTTATATGTATAGTATAGGGGTAGCATCCCCATTTCATCCCCATATATTGTAGTAATTGTAATGTCCAAACACTCCTGATATTAATATGGATAATATGTGATGTTTTTAGTAAAATCGGTCGAATACATTTTTGAGTCTATAGAAAATAAAGAAACAAAAAAACATTCATATTTATAATAATATATAGTGATTTCTATATCTGTATTAATTATTTTATCAATAGAACTACACTGAACATAATGTGACTTCACGTTCTGTTTTTAACTTTAGCAAATCCGTTTGTTACAGATCAAATGACGGACTAAATTTTCCCACTAACAAAATATAATTATAATAAATTGAAAACAAAATTGGACTAAGTATTGATCCTTGAAATCGTCCATATACTGCATTATTTGGAAGACTATTTATACTATATGGGATAATTAAAACGGATGCCAATTCATTGCATAGTTTTAATTTAAATAATATCGCACCTTTCTCACCAAATAATATTTTTGTAATTAAAAATAAAATCTTGAATACGCTAAAGATACGTAAATATAGTTTTTACTGCGGCCTCCTTAAACGATCACTCAAGACATTAAGTTTGAATAGGCCTGCTTTATCTTGATTTCATGCAAAATCAAGCTTAGGCCTAACACAAGCGTCAAGAACTAGCCTCTCAGCAGGTCCCGGCTATCAAGCGTTCAAGGATAAGGATCCATTGTTTATATTTAATTAAGTCGCTATGATCTTTTAATTTAAATTTAGCTAAACGCAGACGCTAAGATTATTTAATTAGTGAAAGCCAGCTGATTGTTTTGTTATGGGGATATTAATTTTTAAATAATTCAGTCGGGATGGAAATGAGTGGAAATATTTGAAATTATAGAGCTATTGTTTAGTAGAAATTGTTGGACGAAATCTGTTTATTTATCATTACTTAACGCCTAATTTTGATATATTTTAAATCTAATATGACAATAACAGCAGAAGGAATAGTACAAATGAAAAGTAAATTAGTTTAGTTGTATAATTGAAAGTGTGTAAATAATTCATTAATATTTTGAAATTAAAAAAGTATCCATAAATATACTGCATGACCACAACATGGAATCTGTAGTAATTTTAACTACACATTTTACCATTCTTATCTTTTGTATTTCGTTTATGTTTTGCCTAGTTAACTTTTTTAGTGAAATCGGTTGAATAGTTTTTGAGCCTATAGAGAATAAAGAAACATTTATTTGTATAATAATAATGATTGTTAAATAGGACCAATAAATGCTGAAGTTATAAACTACCAAACAATACGATTGTTAAAATGTACTTTAAATTGCAAATAATTAAGGTTTTTTCCTGACAAGACTTCGCGTAGGTAAATCGTAACTGATTCAAGAAAAACATGTCCAAGTTTTAGATAAAAATTTTAAAAGCTTACAAAATTGTGGGAGTTTTTGAAAAATAAAAATATACGTACAAATTTGTAATATTATATTGTGTATTGCTTAAAACCCCAATTATTAGGTTTTCAATCCATGAAAAAGGTTGAAAATCATCCTTCTGACGTAATTTTTATATGTATAAACTATTTGTAACCCTATGACGATTTTTTATAATTAATTTATCGATAGAAGTATTTTCCCCCCGTGAAACAGATGAATCGGTGAGAAGAAAAAGGTACCCGATTCATTTTTGGCAACTTTCGGGAAACTAAAAAAACGTTTTATAATGCAAATTAATTTTATTTTTAATTCCAAAAAATTAAGGTTACTTATCTATTTGGTTAGAAAAATATGAATCACTCAAAACTCAATATAGTGCTCTATTTTAGCCAAAAAATATTAATTTTTAATTTTGACTGAGGTCCCTTTTTCCTCTCAACTCAAATTTGTTTTATGTAATTTTGTTAAATAGTTAATTTGTTATATAGATTTACTGGAAATGTCAATAAAAATAATTTTAAGGTCAAACACTGTTAATTAACATGATTTTATTTACAATTTTCTTGGAATTTATCGAAAACAAAGATTGTTTCAGCAAAAGCTATGGCTCCTTGTTTAGCAAAATTACTGATCGTCCGTCCTCATCTGGTCCGTTGGTGGTTTCCCAGGCTATAATTTCATCATAGAACTGTATGTGTTGACTTGGAATGTAGTTATACAATTTTCTTAAATCAGCGATTTTCTTGGTTTTTATTGGATAACACAACCCCTTGCATAAGCTTTGGTGTCGGGTAATGAGAGACAGTGAGCCTTTTTTAGGTTGAACGTATGAAGAGTTTGAAAGGCTCCTGTTCTAATAAACATGCTTGCCTTTACTATGCCTTTTTCAAACTTTGAATATTGGAAATAGTAAAATTTTGAAATTACGAGTGATTGCTTTTCTTCTCTTGGCCAATGTACAGTTTCGTTTGAAACCACCGTCTTTTTGTAGAAAGTAGGCCACCAACTCGTGTAATCAATTATCATATCAGTTTCGACTAAGGTCACTCACTGTACATGGAGATTTTTTAGAAGAATTAACTATCAATTCACAAATTTCTTTAGGGGTAAAAATTCTATCCTGTTTTTTGATAGGCCTTTTTATGGTACTAAAACTCCTATCACAAGGGTTGTAGGAGTGTCCCCTCAAAGAAAAAAACTGCTTGATAACTTTAAACCTATTGGTGTCACAAAGAGCTGAACATACTTTCGATAGTGTGTAATTCTTATTTTGACCCCAACAATTATCAGAAAACAGGTGTAGTTCTTCGACCTCATTTGGGATCATTGTCAGAGGTAAGAGGAAAAAGGTACTTGAGTCAATGACTGAGGTACCTTTTTCCTGTCAACGAGTAAAAATGTGTCTTAGCAACAGCAGTTATAATACTTGACTGAGGTTCCTTTTTACACTAAAAGATGCGTCTACCCCTAAGGAATGAAAATCAGTAAAAAAAAAGAAATGTTTGGTTTTTGACTCAGGTCCCTTTTTCTTCTCACCGATTCAGATGTTCTAAGTTATACGTATTACAAAAAAATACAAAATATACCGTTGTAAAATTTTTAACAAAACACACCAAATCATTTAGGCTTCGGGCGTTTTCCCCTGCTCTGTAATCTCATCAGTGACGTATTTCCAGATCGTTTGAGCTAATTTTGAGTAAAAGCACCACGGAGCCACGGATCTTAAAGCGTTTGAAGATTTGTAATACGTGACCTTTGTCTTACCAAAAATGCCTGCTGTAACCAGACGCCTGTGTTTCTTTACTTTGTAAAACTGTAAAAATATTTGGAAAATTAAATAAATCTTTAGAATAATTTTAAATCCGGCGTCTTGAATGGTTTGTATTTAAAACGTTTTTAAATTGAAAACTTATTTGTACTTATAAAATAAATTTAAACGGTGTTTTAATTTCATCCATACAGGGTGATTCAATATTATGGTACACAATTTTTTTACACGATCAAACATGCAAAAACAAAGACAAAAGTTGATATAAACATATGTCAGGAAATGGTTTGTGTTTTAGCTATCTGCCGTTTTGTTTGTTTTACAAAACACTTAATGTCTTTGGAAGTAGAAAAGATATTGAGCTCAAACTTTGTACACCTATTGGTTGGTTTTCGTAACCATTTATCACTCTACGAAAAATCAGAACGTTCTTTTGAATATTTTCAAAATGGTGGCCGTTAAAAATGTTTAATGTCAAATATCTCAAAAACCACTTAACGGGAGAGTCGCCCTCAAATATAACAACAAGGTTAACTTAGGTACCTTTAAAAAATAACCTGCAGAGATATAATGCTGAAGTTTGGTACTCATATAGTGGTCCTTCATACACATTTATACCAGTTTTTTATGGTCTAAGTTGCTTTTAAATAATTTTATACTAAAAAACAAACGCTTACTCAAATTTTAAGGTTAATTTTTGAAAAAAGCCTTAAAACTGACAATTTAAATAAAAAAAATCTTTTATTTAAATGCTCATTATCTTAATGCTTCCTGAGAAAAATGTACCTAAGTGTTCAAAAATGCAACTTTCGGTGAATCGTAATTGAAAAAAGTTTTACTTGCAACTTACATTATAGTATTGTCCACATCTTCATCTGCTTCAAATGCTTCCTCTAAAACCTTTATCGTTTAGCTTTTGGCCTGCCTACACTTTTTAGCAATTTCTTCAAGGGCTTTTTCAGCTTTTATCACTCGAACACCATCACTGAACTGCATTGCTGCCACACAGTTTTTGCCTGGTTTTAGGCCTAAGACCTTAAAAACTAAACACTTCGCTACAATTCCTTTGTTGTATCCAGAAACTGAATTATAAAATCCTAATTTTAAAGCTTCTAGCTTAACGAACACTTTTTTGGGGATCCTACTCCAAATCATATTGTTCAGCGACTCGCTTACATTTTGGGTACCGCCATGCATGCACTTAGCTAAGAGAAAAGGATTTGCCAAGTCTCTGAAAATAGGTTTAATTTCTAACATAAAACAGAAGGTAAATGTGTATGCTCCTTGTGATCATAGGAAGTTCCATCTAGAATAGATTTATGGTATTTTCACCATGTGGTTTCATCCTTAGGGCAGAGATTGTGTTGGGGTTGTTCGTTGGTTAATTGTATGTGCATAGTTGTGTAAATATATTTTTTGACACTCGAATTTTAAAGGAAAGTATAAATATAGCGTTATATATCAAATTGAACGTGATAAAACAAGCTATCCAAATCTGTAAAAATCTCAAAAATCGATGTTTTTAAAGGTGACTCCCGTTAATTTATAAAAAAATGAAAGGGGACCAAAAAATTTACTTTGTTAATTACAAAAACACAATGGTTTTTTATTTTGCCTGTAGCTCAAAGAATACCTGAGATATTGGTAAATAACAAAAAAACCTAGCCTTTTATCTTCATGATTGTGTAAGATCTTGTATCATACGTTTTTAGTTTTATCTATAGATATAGGGTGATTAAAAATTTTAGTATATTGTTAAAGAAATTAGTACATGATAAAACAAGCAAAAAATAAAGAAAAAAGTTCCTATGAAGGTATTTCATAAAGTGTTTAGTTTTCCGTCTATCTGTCTGTATGACGTGTTTTTACTAAATATTTTTATCTAAGAAAACACGTAAGATACAAACTCCAAATTACTGGTGATTACTTTTGTTTCTGGTGTTAGTGAAAAATAAGAAGAATTATCAATATTAAACTATAATTTTCAAAACTGCGGCCATTATAAATTGTTAATGTGTAATATCTTGAAAACCGTTAACTTTACACAAAATGTATAGGAGATGAAATACTTTTCTTTTTTAACGACATACAAAACGTATATTCCTTTTCGTTTTGTAGGTCAAAGGATAACCAAGTTATCGATAAAAAACGGAAAACACAATTTCTTGCCCACAACATCAAAAATTAGTCTAAAAACTAAAGTTTTTGAATTCTAATAGTATTAATAAATAAGATGAAATCCATTCCTCTGAATTGGATTACAAATACAAATATGGCTCTTAACCATTTCAAAATGGCGCTGAACTATGCTATGTTCAACTGAACACATATGCTAACTGGCAGACTGAACACATATGCTAACTGG